>JAODAL010009429.1:0-110972 GCA_025379985.1 Phyllomedusa bahiana | reverse complement strand
CTTTCCCCCTTAAAATCCAGTAAAAGTGTCCACTGACAGTTTTCCCATTCCTAAAGTACAATTGAAAGGTAAATCAAATTTTTTCCCCGGTTCATTCTAAAGGGCCCCACCAAAAAACCTTTCAAAATATTGTAGGGATGAATTTACAGATGATTTTCCCACCAAAAAAAATCCTAACCTAAACCGAGACAAAATTGAAAGCTCTCAATAGTCTAAAAACAATAAATCCTTTTCATCAGGCCAGCAGACAAGGGGGGGCCTTTTTCCCCTCGATCAATGCATATCAACTAAAGCTAGCAAACCCAAGAAATAACCTCTAAAAATATGTAGGCGACCCTTTTCCGAGCGAACAAAAAACTCTTTAAGATTCTTAAATGAAGCCCATCAGCCAACTTATAGACAAAAAGAAAAAAGCTTTAATATATTCCAGAGCCCGTTTTCCTTTTTTTATTTTTTCCCAAAAATTCAAAAGGACCTGATAAATCCCCCCGGAAAAGACCCATAATTTTCAGGGATTAATTCCATCACAACCAACTACCCCACAAACCCTCGCCCTACCCTACAACCGTTTGTTACCAATCTTCAAAGCCACCTTAGGACCAGGCCAACTTATTAAATTTTTATCCGAACTTCCAGTAAATAAAAATTATATTCTTACACTGCCGAGTATACCTTTATCTAACATCCAGCACAACATAGGTCTGCAAAGTGTCAGCAGATACGGACAGGGATTTTCCCCTCCTTCAAAAAAAAAAGAATTTTTTACTAAAAGGGCTAAAAATTAATATTGGAGAATAACTTTTTTCATCACAATGGGCCCCCTATAGGCAACGAGGGGCGGGCCATGGGAACAAAGTAGCCCATTTTTATGCAAAATTTTTTTTGGGGGCCCCACGAAAAGGGAAAACATTTTATACCCCTAATTGTTTTCAACATTTCTTTACAAAGGTTATAGACGCCCTTCTTTTTGGTAGGACCCCCTGAAATAATCACTCCCTTCATTAAACCCCCTAAAAAATAACACTAAGGGGTTAAAAATTTTTACTAAAATAAGTAGAGACAATATCGAATTTTTAGATTTCAGATATTTTTGAAAACAGGGTTTAAAATTTTAAAACAAACACGTACTTCAAGTCAGTCGACAGCAACCCTATACCCAATTTTAAAAGCGCACACCAAACCATGGTTTTGCAATATACTAGGACAAATTCAGAGAATTTTGAAAAAAAATTGCACTGAAGTTTGGGGTTGTGAACCCAAATCAATATCCCCTTTAAAAAAGATTTAAAAGAAAAAGTTCCAAACCTACTCAGAACGTAGAAAAGGGCGAAATATCCCAAAAAGATTGCCTTAAAAAATTGAAAAAGTCAAAAACATGAAAAAGATGAGGGAAAAAAAGAAAAAAATCCAAATTTTTCCCTAATTACTAATAAACTTAGATCCAGTTAAAAAACTTTAGAAAAATATTGGTTTAAATAAAAAAGATCCTTTTTTTACCATGATCCTGATAAAACCAGGATTAAATTTATCGAAGGGCACCGAATATTAAAAATCTCATAGCCCCCAGCCGTCTTCAGAACCACAGGGATACTCCAAAAAATAACTCACTCAATCCTGGGAGTTCTCCATGCGGTTCCCCACAATGTTTATGTTGTCTAAGCATCAGTACCCAATCACAAGTCACTTCCAACACTACTAAAACAACGTATCCCATCAAATATGAGCTTAATTGTAAAAGCTCATTTGTGATATATGTCATTGATTGCATCTGTAACATCCAATACGTGGGAAGAACAACCCGACCTTTGCATCTCCGGCTAAACGGCCATAGAGCCTGCATCAAACGGGGGGATCTACTTCAGAGTGTCTCCCGTCACTGTAGTGAGGTCCATCAAAAAGATTTTAAAGTTATAAAAATCACTCCAATCGACACTATTCCCCCGGAACAACACAATCGTCTACAGGCCCTTCAAAAAAGGGAGATGTATTGGATTTATAGACTGCAAACCCTATCTCCGAAAGGCCTCAATGATGCTACTGAACTTATATATTAAAGGATCTAGCAGCTAACCAGCCAAAAAAAAAAAAAAAAAAAAAAAAATTTAGTCACTTCTGGCCCGAAACCAGAAAATCACATCGAAAGTAGTAGTCTCTATTATTTTTCTCGAACATAGTAAAAATTATAACCCTGCAGAGTCTGTAGAAAGATGGGGGTTATACACTTTGATCAATAAGTACCAACTCTAAGCACCTATACCCTCAAATATCTTTAGAACATTTTTTAGAAATCCACGAGAATCCGTGTCAGTACACACTGGGATTCTTGAATTCTATTCCTAATTATTAGTTATAGAGGCCACGTAATTCTAAGCCTACACAAAAGCAAACCCCTAATCTTTCTATTACGAGAGGATATTTGTAATTATATTTTCAATAGATGTACTCTTCCTTGATATAGATGGAATAAATTGAAATAGGGTGAAAATAAAAAATACCCTTAATCCCCTAAGAACATCTATCCAGCAACATTGTATCTGGACTGCTTGTCACGCAAACATAGGAGCTTACATCTGCATCACTATTCACATCAGTGACCTACGAAACTTTAATATCACACATACCGATTTCCCTCATTTAGGATCACACTTTCACTATTTTAGAACCACTTCCAATACTATAATTACGGAGGAAGCATACCCTACGGCACACTTCCCTAGTAATTTCCTAGAGAATATAGCTCTTGTTCCCATTGACAGTTAATTTCCTGGGTGTATAAGACACCAATTCACATTGCTCCATTTACTCTTTTCTATCATTGGTCCATTTACGATTACCTGTCATCA
This sequence comes from Phyllomedusa bahiana, assembly GCA_025379985.1. Classification (NCBI taxonomy): domain Eukaryota; kingdom Metazoa; phylum Chordata; class Amphibia; order Anura; family Hylidae; genus Phyllomedusa; species Phyllomedusa bahiana. The sequence continues at coordinate 108,129 of JAODAL010009429.1, read as the reverse complement.
GCCTAACCAACCACATGTCTCCTAGGTGAACTTCTATAGCCAAATTAAAATATACCGCCATACGTTTCAACCTATTAAATGAGTTTTAGTAATTATAAATAAGCGCCTTGGCGCGGCTCACCTCTACTTTTAGCGCCCCTATTTTTTAAATCTCCAATAAAGAAGACGCATTGTTTATTCTTATTTCCCGATCATTGTTCCCATTGGACAGTTTCTCTATAATATCCATTAAGTCGAATTCTTTTTTCCATATTCTTCACTTTATATCAATGGGAGTGATTTATCTACATCCATAATATCAGTATAAATCCCCCACTTGCCTCATCACAGCAATAAAAACACACTCTTACCATTTTCAACAACACAATTTTATTTATCGGCATACCTGACAGTCCTATCTGAGACTTCAGGCTTCATCCCCTGACTTGATAGACTCTTCCCACTGATTCTCTCACAGGTGATTGACAATCCCGTTCCACCGATTGGTCTCCATTACGACATTAAATCATTCATCTGTAACAACCAATTAACTGTGATTGCTGCATTATATTAATCATGGTATGTTTTAACCATTGTAACATCTGATGAAAGCCGCGAGTCTACGCGCAAACAATCGTCAAGACTTTAAAATATCGTTGTTTTGTTTTTAATGAATGCGAGATTACCTCTTGCATTTTTTAAGAATAAATACTATTTTAAACATTACAAGCTATAGCTTGGTGCTTTTTCAGCACGAGCCGCCGGGTTCTTTTTTCTGTCTTCTAGATCAGCGTCTATCTCCCACCGTTTTCCCGGAGGGAGATTGTGAAAGCCTGCGCTTGCCGTACTAAGGGCTACGGAATATAATAGCCCTGTAAATGCATATAGTGTTGTGCCTCTTAAAATCAAGGCGCAACACATAAGGTGCAATCCAATTTTTTATCAGTATATATTGCTGTTCCAAACAGTATAACACGATTGTGCGCCCCCTCTCTCTCCTTTTTCTTTCCTGCAAACGTTTGGTGTACGGAGTTCCAGTTTTTTGCTCCGGATCTCGAGGGTTTTGGCTGCCATATCTTCTCCATGGATTACTTCCGCAACCGCTTCACTACAAGGGAATCCTTTCTTCAAGAACTTAATGAGGAATCGGACATCTCAAACGATCAACCCAACTCAGAGATAAGTACCATATTTTCTGAGGAGGAAACTAAGACTATGTTATCCCTCTTTAACACTCTCGAGAAAAAACTTTGCTTTGAAGCACAGAATGATCTGGACATTATGTTTTTAAATATGTATAAAAAATTGTCTATAGTGCCTAGGGGTTTAAAAATAGATCTCCCCCCCACTTTCTCAACTGACACTCCATTCACCCGAGAATGGGAACTAATTCTTCAAACCTGCTCCTTTAGCCTAATAGAACTTCTAATACAAAAGAGATCGAAACTAATAGAGTACACTCTGTTGGATATAGAAAACATTCTAGAAGGTATAAAGAAATTTGAACTTCATAAGGATTTTTTAAAATTAAACACTAGAGTGACATCGGAAGTCAAAAAATATGAAAACAATCTCTTCCTTAGGAAAAAGGGGAAATTAAACCGGGATAAAACAGTAAAATCACTGAATCACAAAACAGAATCAGTCAATAACAAAAATATCAACAATGACCTAAACACTAGATCTGACATAAACACTGAAACAAAGGCCACATCCTCAGATATAGACATATCACTTAATACCCGGGCTACCATCGAGAGCAGATCGGCGGGGGACAAAGTGCGCCAATCAAAACCATCAGCATTTTACAATTCTAAATACCGAGGAGGAAACAGAAAAAATTCAACATCCACCTCCAATACTGATCACATAAGAACCAGATCTTATTCAGAATTAGGGGCAAGACCTAAAATACCCTATGCTAAATCTCTTTCAAACACTGTCATCAATTCCCCTCAAACTAGGGAGACCTCCCCGATTATTCAAGCAAAAGAATTCAATCTATCAAATCAAAATCCAGAAAACCACCCCACCTCTGCAGAAACCCTGAATTTCCAAAATAATTCAATACCTAATCCCTCCTCCCCAAAAGAGGTAATAAATTCCCCTAATCCACAAGAAAAGACCACTGACACCCTAACACTAAGGGTTACTATGGATAAACCTGAACCTCCTGAAAATGTTCCGGTCATTCCAGATATCAGCCAACTGTCATACAAAACCATGTCATAAAAAAAAAAAATAATAAAAAAGGGGGTTTGGGGGGTGGTAAATTTTACAAAATTAATCACTGGGGACCTCCATTGGATCAAAATCTTGATACACAGTCAAATGAATAATTTAACACCAAACAAAATACTTTCCCCCTCGACACTCATAGATAAAGCACAAGCTATCCGGGAAAAATTCGAGAAAATTAAAATGGAGCATACCCCATACAAAAGTGATTTTCCTTTGACCTCCGGGTTTACTACCCCAACCTTATCCCAAATCTCTACCTATGAACAATTCCATAGATCATCTGTACCACACTCCACCACAGAGATAAACCTATAAAGGTATCGAATACACCCTTTTTTTAGAGAAACCCCCCCCCTCCAGAGAAACCTCCGGCTCAACATTCCGCCTCAGATTCCCCAAAAATCCAAAACAGGTCAAAAAGAAAAAACACACTAGGGGATGCAGAGCTGGAGCCCAGCGTAAAAAAAGTTTGCCCATCATGCAACTGAGTCCATCTCTACCCAATACCAACGAGTTACAGAAATTAGGTATATTTAATCTTTCTAAATACACGTTAAATAACCATGAAATCCAAGTACTAACTAAAGGCTTACTCTTTTGTCCAACAAATAACAAACTCAACTCTTTTGATTTGTTCGTGATTTCCACCAATTAATCCGCAAACTCACTTTATCTAGACACTTCGCTTTAACGATCCAGTAGAAGTGTCCACTGACAGTGTTCCATCACCTAAAGTACAATTGAAAGGTAAATCGAAATTTTACCCGGTTCAGTCTCAAGGGCACCATCTCAAAACCTTTCAAAATATTGTAGCGGATGAATTACAGATGATTATACCCACCAAACAAAATCCGAACCTAAACCGAGACGAATTGAAAGCTCTCAATAGTCTGAAAAACAATAAATCCATTGTCATCAGGCCAGCAGACAAGGGGGGGAGGCACCGTTCTCCTCGACTACAATGCATATCAACTAGAAGCTAGCAACATCCTGAATGACATAGCCTACTATGAAATATGTAGAGCTGACCCTTTTCCAGAGCTGCAACAGAAACTCTTAAGATTCTTAAATGAAGCCCTATCAGCCAACACCATAGACAATAAAGAAAAAAGCTTTATTTATATTCCAGAGCCCAGTATTCCTTTTTTTTTATTTTTTGCCAAAAATTCATAAGGACCTGAAAAATCCTCCCGGAAGACCCATAATCTCAGGGATTAATTCCATCACAAGCCAACTATCCCACTACCTCGACCTACACCTACAACCGTTTGTTACCAATCTTCAAAGCCATCTTAGGGACTCAGGACAACTTATTAAATTTTTATCCGAACTTCCAGCAAATGAAAATTATATTCTTAATCACTGCCACGTATCAGCACTTTCTCTAACATCCACACAACATGGTCTGCAAAAGTGTACAGCCATATACTGGACACGATTCCTTCCCTCACTCCAAAAAAAGAATTTTTTACTAAAAGGGGCTAGAATTAATATGTTGTAGAATAACGTTTTCATCACAATGGCGCCACCCTATAGGCAGAACCGAGGGGGACGGCCATGGGAACCAGAGTAGCCCACTCGTATGCTAATATTTTTATGGGGGCCTACGAAGAAAAACATTTATACCCTACATTGACTTCACAACATATATCTCCGTACAAAAGGTTTCATAGACGACCTCTTCTTTGTCTGGTCCAGACCCCTCTAAATAATCACGTCCCCTTCATTAACCAGCTAAATAATAACACTAAGGGGTAATAAAAAATTTGTATCTAAAATAAGTAGAGACAATATCGAATTTTTAGATCTACAGATATCTTTGAATCAGGGTAAATTTAACACAACCACGTACTTCAAGTCAGTCGACAGCAACACCTATATCAATTTCAAAAGCGCACACCATAAACCATGGTTGTGCAATATACCCTACGGACAATTCAAGATAATTAGAAAAAATTGCACTGAAGATGAAGACATTGTGAACTCCAATCAATATCCTTGAAAAAAGATTTAAAGAGAAAAAGTATCCACAACATCTACTACAGAACGCAAGAGAAAAGGTCCGAACACCCTATCCCAAAAAGATTGGCCTTGAGAAAAAATTGAAAAAAGTAATATACATGAAAAAAAGATGAGGATAAAAAGAAAAATCCAATTTTCCCCTAATTACTAGATACAACACGTCTAGATCCGAGATTAAAAATACTTTAGACAGATATTGGTATATAATAAGAAAAAAGATCCCTTTTTGGGAACCACTGAATACCTGATAAACCAGCATACTTTATCGTAAGGGCACCGAATATTAAAAATCTCATAGCCCCCACCGTCTTCAGACCACAGGGATACTCCAGAAAATATAACTCACTCAATCCTGGGAGTTCTCCAGCGGTTCCCCACGAATGTTTAATGTTGTCTAAGCATTGTACCCAATCACAAATCACTTCCAACACTATCTAAAATAACGTAACCCATCAAATAGAATAAATTGTAAAAGCTCATTTTTGATATAATGTCCATTGATTGCATCTGTAACATCCAATACGTGGGAAGACAACCCGACCGTTGCATCTCCGCTATAACTTCCCATAGAAGCCTGCATCAAACGGGGGATCCCATACTTCAGAGTGTCTCCCGTCACTGTAGTGTGGCTCATCAAAAAGATTTTAAGTTATAAATCCCTCCAATCGACACTATTCCCCCGGAACAACACAATCGTCTACAGGCCCTTCAAAAAGGGAGATGTATTGGATCTATAAACTTGCAAACCCTATCTCCGAAAGCCTCAATGATGCATGAACATATATATTAAAGGATCTAGCAGCTAACCACCAAAAAATTTAGTCGACTTCTGTCCCGAAACCAGAAAATCACATCGAAAGTAGTAGTCCTCTATTATTTTTCTCGAACCATAGTAAAATTATAAACCCTGCAGAGTCTGTAGAGAAAGATGGGGGTTCCCTTCGATCAATAAGTACCAACTCTATATTATACCTCAAATATCTTTTAGAACATTTTTAGACAAATCCACGAGAATCCGTGTCAGTACACACTGGGAATTCTTGAATTCCTATTCCTAATTATAGTTATAGAGCCACTTAATTCTAATCCCTACTACAAAAGCAAACCCGATCTTCAATTGAGAAGGTATTTGTAATTATATTTTCCAATAGAGTGTAGCTCTCTTGATATAGGGATGTAACAACCTTTTAAACCCTAAGAAAAATTATCCCGCAACATTGTATTGACTGCTTTTCCGCAAACATAGGAGCCTTTACATCGCTACTATTCACATCCGTGTAAAATCGAAACTTTTCACACAACCGATTTCCCCCATTTCAGGGACACCTTTTTACTATTTTGAACCGCTTCCATCTATTTTTACGGAGGAAACCCCCCCGCACATTCCCGTAATTTTCCTAGAGAATAGTGCCTTGTTCCCCTGGCGTTTTTAAATTTTCCTGGTGTATAAGCACCAATCACTTTGCTCCCCTTTTCTCTTTTCTATCATTTGGGCCTTTTTCATTTTCCCTTTTCAGCCCAACCAAACCCCCATGGGGTTTTCCTAGGTGAACTTCTTAGGGCCCAAAATTAAATCTACCGCCATACGTTTTCAACCTATGAAAGATGTTTAGGAATATGAAATAAGCCTGGCGGGCCACCTCTATCTTTTAGCGCCCCTATTTTTAAACTCCAATAAAGATACGCATTGGTTATTCATATTTCCCGCTCATGTTCCCATTGGACATTTTCTCTATATATCCCTTAAGTCGAATTTTTCCATATTCTTCACTTTATATCTAATTGGGAGTGATTTATCTACATCACATATAAGTATATATCCCCTCTTGCCCCCATCACGCAATAAAAACACAACTCTTACCATTTTTCCAACACACATTTATTTATCGGAAATACACTGACAGCCGTTTCTTGAGACTTCAGGCTCATCCCTCTGTCCTTGTAGACTCTTCCCACTGATTCTCTCGGACAGGGATTGAATCCCGTTCCACCGATTGGTCTCCATTAACGACATTACATCATTCATCTGTAACAACCAATTACTGTGATTGCGGGCCCTTTATATTTTTTTCTTTGTATGTTTTATTAACCATTGTATACTTCTGATTGAACGCGAGTCTACGCGCAAAACGCGTCAAGTTTTTAAATATATTGTTTTGTTTTTAATGATGCGAGATTAACCTCTTGCATTTTTTAAGATAAATACATTTTTAACATTACAAGCCTATAGCTTGGGCTTTTTCCAGCTCGTGCGCCGGGTCCTTTTTTCTGTCTTCTGATTTTGGCCATCATCCTGAATCATCGATCCCGCACTAATAACCTCCTCGAAAGGGATTCAACCCTTTTTCCATTACAAACTAATATAACAAAATCGGTTATATTACCGATACATTGCAGTATTACATTGGAAACTCAGCTCCCTAACATAAACTTTATTTGGGCTAAAGACTATGTCCCCTACTTGGGAATTAAGGTATATCCTGATTTAAGTACCACCATACAAAAAAACTTAGAAGACACAATCTCATTTATTACTAACGAAATCAGCAGACTCTCTCAGCTTCCCTTATCGTGGTTAGCTCGTATAAACTTATCCAAAATGCTACTCCTACCCTGATATCTATATGTAGCACGATCTCTACCATTCCTTTTCCCCAGTTCTCTGATGACCAACCTCCAAAATCATATACTAAAATTTATATGGGGAGCAAAGAAACCCAGATTTCAAAAGAAATATCTATATAGAAAGACCACAGAAGGTGGTCTATCAGTTCCCAACCTAGTACCCTACAACCTGGCATCAATTCAAGAACCCATGTTTATATTTTGGAACGCCCCTGACAGACACCACTGGTCGACGATTGAGAATGCGACAATCTCGAAGGGTTCATTCAAAGACTATTTGATTGCTATGTTTTGTGGAGATACTCCTAAAGAGTTCGAACTATTATCACTTTCTCATGCAGCAAAGGTGTGGTATAAACATGTCGTTGGAAAGCAATTAGTGACAATTGACAAACGCCATTGCCCTCTTTCGGCCTTACAAATTATCTTGCCAGATGCTCCGATTTCGCAATGGATCAGACAGGGCATAAGTGAAGTAGGAGACTTGTTTTATAAAGGCCGTTTTAAACAATTTGAGGATCTAGCAACAAAATATTCGATCCTAACCATCAATTTTTTGTCTATTTGCAACTGAGACATTTTATTCAGACCCAATGCCGGTCAATTTCACCACAAGCCTCCTCATTATAACATGATTTTTTGTGGCAAAAAGGCAACGATACAAACGGACGATCGGCAGCTTATAAATCCTTTGTCCACCCGGATCTGAACGCAAGGCCTGGCTGCGCGGTAAGCTTGGAAAAGGAACGCTCTTGCTCATGCTCAACGGTAGAATGGTTGAGGCAGCCAACACAACATCTAAGCACACTAGATGTGCCAATCATGTAGAAATCACCAGGAAAATTCACCTTAGATGGTACTTAACACCGAGCAGGCTTGCACATATTTCCCCTGGATACTCACACCTCTGTTGGAGGAATTGTAGACAAAAAGGGTCACTTCTACATATGTGGTGGGAATGCCCTCTCGTCCAACCTATTTGGAAACAATTAGAAGCCCTTCTATCTGAAATCCTCCAATGGCACATTGTCCTCACTCCTGAATTAGCCATACTAGACCTCACATATGAAGACATTCCCTATTCTTTCCACACAATCCTCTCACACTCTCTCACAGCAACTAGAATGGCCATCGCAACACATTGGAAAACTCCGCAATCCCCTACTATTCCTGAAGTGATTCAAAGAATCAATAAACAGTACCATTGCGAGACCAGTCTAATTATTCCTCCACACTCCCTAGCTAAAGCCAGGAACAATTGGTTGCTATGGACTTCATCTAAATACTTTCGCTAGAGGCGTTATCTGTGTATACAACTCGGACGACATGTTCGTGCCACAAGACCTTTGCATGGTTAAGAACAACTGATACAGTTATATATCTTTTTCTGTTGTTTAAAAATGGCTTGATCTGACATGTTGTCGCTGTATCCTTAAACTCTGATGCCCTTAAGACGCTGAATGTTTCTGTACGCATGGCACTTGTTTTACCCATGTTTTCCCTTGTTTCCCCTTCCTTCCCTCCCCACATTACGTTGTCCTTTCTGTCCTACTGTATTGTCTATTATTATGTATCAAGAAAATAATAAAAATTTCTAATGATAAAAAAAAAAAAAAAAAGAAAAATGTGTAAATACATGGGTCGGGGCTATTGTGCCCTGATATACTCTAAAAAGCAAAACCCAGAGACAATACTCTAGAAAGAGTCTATAGGTGCATTTAATACTTAAATTTAAATAAAACAACCGAAGTATAAAATCTCGTTTAGACCTTCAGGTTGTAGTGACTAGAGATGGGCGAATTGATTCTAACGAAGTGGAATTCGTTTAGAATTTCAGGATAACTTCAGTTCTGAACGAAGTCGTAGTTTGGGGTACTTCGGGTGAACGAAGTGTGCTTTTGATTGATAAAATGGCTGCGAGCACATGGCGTTACATGAGGCAAAGCACTCTGGGAGGAAGAAGGGCATAGCCTGCATGACATGTGCAGAGATGAAGCCAATCAGAGACCGGCGGGATTCTGTGATGTCACCGCACTATGTAAGTCCGGGCACGACGCTGGGAGCTCACAATCCTCTCACTGTACTGATCAGGGAAGGTGCTGCCGCGACTGATTGTGATAGCTCTTACTGAAGAACTGATTTTTTTTACAGCGTTTTTTTGTGGGGTGTCTCAGCTTGTCTCAGAGACTGCTTCCTTATGTTTATATTTCTAATTTTTTGGGGGGGTTTTGGATCTAAAGTCCAGGGGTGCGTCCACTGCTGCTGCATATTACATTTTAATGCTATTGCTCACAGCACATTGAATACCAAGGGGGATCTAAGCCAGTTCCTGTTGTATTCTTTTAAAAAGAAAACTGTGTTTTTACAATACAAATACCACTTCATTTTTGGCTGCTCAATTCTTTTGCGCAATTTACATCCAGGGATTAATTAAGCATTGTTTTTCTGCTGTGGTGACTCCAAGAAACCATCTTTTTCACCGCCAAAAATTACAATTTTCCTGTAGCCTAATTCACAAGCGAAGGTTAATTACAATTTTTCTCTTGTTGGGGGGGGGGGTAGGGGGGGGGGGTTGGGAAAAACGCCATTGTAAACGTACAAAGCTCGTAGTTGGGGTTTGGGCTCAATTTTTAGCAATTTACATCCAGGGGTTAATTAAGCATTGTTTTTTGCTGTGGTGACAAAATAAACCGTCTTTTTCACCACCAAAATTAAAATTTTTCCTGTAGCCTAATTCACAAGCGAAGGTTAATTACAATTTTTTCTCTTGTTGTGTTAGCGTAGGAAAACACGCCATTGTAACACGCTACAAAGCTCGTAGTTTTGTGGTTGCTTCAATTGTTTGGGCAATTTACATCCAGGGGTTAATTAAGCGTTGTTTTTTCTGCTGTGGTGACAAAATTAAACCGTCTTTTTTCACCACCAAAAATTTAAATTTTCCTGTAGCCTAATTCACAAGCGAAGGTTAATTACATTTTTTTCTTGTTGTTGGTACCGTAAAAACACGCCATTGTAACACTCTACAAAGCTCGTAGTTTGTGGTTGCTTAATTGTTTTGGCGCAATTTGCATCCAGGGGTTAATTAAGCATTGTTTTTCTGCTGTGGTGAAAAAAATAAACCGTCTTTTTCACCACCAAAAATTACAATTTTCCTGTAGCCTAATTCCCAAGCGAAGGTTAATTACAATTCTTTCTCTTGTTGTGTAGCGTAGAAAACATGCCATTGTAACACGCTACAAAGCTCGTAGTTTGTGGTTGCTCAATTGTTTGGTGCATTTACATCCGGATTTAAATTTAAAGGGCTTTGTTTTTCTGCTGTGGTGACAAAAAAAACCCATCTTTTTTCACGCCAAAAATTACAATTATCCTGTATCAAATTTCACAAGCGAATTTTAATTAATTTTTTTTCTCTTGTTGGTAGCGTAGAAAACACGAAATTTAACACGCTACAAAGCTCGTAGTTTGTGGTTGCTCAATTGTTTGGCGCAATTTACATCCAGGGGTTAAATTAAGCTTTTGTTTTTCTGCTTTTGGTGACAAAAAAAAAAACCGTTTTTTCACCGCCAAAAATTAAAATTTTCCTGTAGCCTAATTCACAAGCGAAGGTTAATTACAAATTTTTCTCTTGTTGTGTAGCGTAGAAAACACGCCATTGTAACATGCTACAAAGCTAGTAGTTTGTGGCTGCTCAATTCTTTTGCATATCACAAGGCATTATGGGAAAGGGGCTGAGAAGCCCACAGCGCCCTCTGTTGGTTGTAACAAATCCTCAATTTGCTTTTGACCCACCGAGTCTTGAGAAAGCAAAAAGGATTTTTTAGCCAAGCCAGTATCTCTCATCTACAGACAACGCTGTTTTTGGATTTTGTCCCTCTTCAGTGCAGAGTAGAGAAGATACTGGCTGGCTGTGTGGGAGGACGGGTAGCTCAGGAAGGAAGATCTTGCCCTTCCAATTCTTTGCGTAATTTACATCCAGGGGTTAATTAAGCGTTGTTTTTCATGCTGTGGTGACAAAATAAACCGTCTTTTTCACCGCCAAAAATTAAAATTTTCCTGTACCATAATTCACAGCGAAGGTTAATTACAATTTTTTCTCTTGTTGTGTAGCGTAGAAAACACGCAATTGTAACACACTACAAAGCTCGTAGTTTGTGGCTGCTCATTTCTTTTGCGCAATTTACATCCAGGGGTTAATTAAGTATTGTTCTGCAGTTGTACTCAGTAAAAGAAACTTTGTTTTTCACCGCCACAGAAGAAATTCTGTAGCATAATTCATATCCGAAGGTTAATTTAGCCTGTTTGTGCTTTTATATTCAGTAAAATGCACAGAGTTTTTAAACGGCACATACAAGTAAATTTTTCCTGCCCATTTGTGGAGCGCAATTTATATCCAAGGGTTACCTAAGCTTCTTAGTGGGTTCATTTGGAGTCAAATACAGGGTGTGTATTTATCATATACAGGTATCTTCATCAAACAGTGTCTGTACATTTTAGAACAAACAGTATGTCAGACAGAGAGGTGGCAGGCTCTTCACCTGTGAGTGGCAGAGGCACAAACATTCCTGGAGCAGGCCCAGGTCGCAGCACAGCAAGTAGACATCGCAGCAGGGGTCACTCGGTGAGGCCACAACTGCTGCTGTCATGTAGCGGCCATGTGTTGTTCAGCAACCCAATGGTTCTTGATTGGTTGACTAGGTCCTCCACTTCCTCCCAGATGACATCTGACAACCCCAGCCAAGAATCGGTGGGAACGTCAGAAAAAACCCGTAGTTGGCATAGCCCGGGAGCAGGTCAGCGGCCCTCACCTGTCTTCAACCCGCCTCTGTCCCATCCGGTTCCCTCAGGCCGAGATCTACTATGTGGTCTGGGCTCAGCCCACTATATAGCGAGGATGAACAATTTGAAAGGCAAGTCAGCAGCTACTTGGCAGCGAAGAAATGGGGCCAATATCCCCTGCTTCTTGCAGTAGGCGGCAAAGTATAGATGTGGAGAGTGGCATGGGAGGTCATGTTGTGAGGGGTCAGCCTCTGCATACCAAGACCGGTGATGAGGACAGCAGTGACGATGAAACACAAATAGATGATGATGTAGCCAACTGCACTTGGGAGCCGGGTGAGGCAAGGGCTTCATCATCGTCAGAAGAGGGCGTCAGCTTGCGCATCAGGCAGCGGCGCATCCAGCAAGTGGGTTGTGTGGTCATGCATCAGCAGGATAGCAGCAGTGTGAGGTGGGGAGCCAAGCGGCCACAGGGTAAAAAACCCGCTTCGCAGGTCAAGAAAGTAGCGGCACGGGGTGCTCCAGCGGAGGCAGCGGCGGCAGAAATTTTCACTCAGTGCGGAGCGTTGACGGTAAAATCTCTTGACATCATCTCCCGGCCCCAGATGCTGCTGCTCCTCGTATCATGGCGCCAGCAGTCGTTCAGCGAGGCGATTGCAAAAGACACCAGTATGGGTCCAACCATCCTAAGGGGCAGCAGCTGACCGTGCTCCTGGTCCAAGTTTGTTGGTATTGCAGTCTCTCCCTTTCCAAATGGTGGACTCTGCACCGTTCAGAGAACTAATGGCTTGTGCCGAGCCGAGATGGAGAGTTCCAAGCCGTAATTTCTTTTCCAAAAAGGCAGTACCAGCACTTCATAAATATGTTTGAAAAAGAAGGGGGGCCAGTTCTTGGCTTTTCGGTTTGTTCCAAGGGGCACGTCAGCGCGGAGTCTGGAGCGTAACTAGGGGCGGGGCCAAAAATTTTCCCCTTTTTAGGCCCACTGGGGGAATGTCCCCCCTTCCCCAAGGCACCCCCCAACAACTTGGTCAGGGCCCCCGCTGCTTTCTCCTCCACTTTGTCAAACTCCCGGGCACCTGCCCCCAAGGGCCCGGGCCCTTCCTCCCCCTTTCCCCACCACCCCCATCTCACCCCAAAAAGTACTGCCCACCCAACCACATTTTAGGGCACAGGGGTTGTCACGCAGTTTTTTAAACCGGGTTTGCCTCGGCGAACAAAGGGTCACCCCAGGGGGGGGAACTGGTTTTCCGCGTCATGCAGCAAGAAATTTGATGTGGGCTTTCCCCGCCCAACTGCAAATGGAAAACCTTTGGGGGAGGGGACAATGGGAGTAACAGGGTTTGCCGCACGAACCGAGGGGTTGGCCCAAAGCCCCTGCAGGGCCCGGCACGTGTTAAAAATTCTGGTTGGGGAAAAGGTTTTCCTAAGGGTTTTTCTACCGTTTTTCCAAAAAATTTTCTAAAAAGGGCCCAGGGGAAAAAACGGGCATGAACTTCTTCCATTCCAAAAACCCAGGAACACCCCCCTCGAGTTGCACCCGGTTTTTTTTAGAACCCTCCCCCAACACCCTTGATTTTGATTTTTCCCCCCCCTTTGGGAATTTCCCCAAGCTTGCACTTTGGTTTGCACCCGGCCTTTTAAAACCGAAAAAGGGGCCTTTAAACGATTTTTTGATAAACCAGGGGGAACGGGAAAGTACCCCCCTGTGTAACTTTGATGTCAGCCGTGGCAGCTCTTGCGTAAACACCTGCCGTTTGTTGGGGCCATTCGAGGAGCCACGTTTTTGGGTCATTTTCGCCGGGATTTAAGGGGATGAATAACGTCATTCCACTGCTTCATGTCCTGGAACAGTTTGTAAAAAAAATCTGTCCCGGGCAGGGGACTGGAGAGTGGCGGGTTTAAACCCCGGGGGGCCCCATGAAAACCGGGGGGGTGACTGAAATGGAAAGGGGGAGGGGGGGAAAATTGGGGCAGAAACAAAAATTTGGGAAAAGGTGGGAAATTTTTACCCAGGTGACCGAGAGGAGGGGGGCCAAAGGGGAACTGGGGAGGAATGGGGGAAGAGGAAAATGAGCAGATGACCCCCAAGCACCCCTCAGTTTAAAAATGGAGAGGAGGCCCGGGACCCCTCGGAGTTTTTTTTGCAGTTGGGCCCCCCAGCATGCTGATTTGCCTGACTAGTGGGCAAACCGAATAATCAGCATCCCGCAGAGGGTTTTCTTCTGGCCTCCACCCAAATTTGGCCCTCGCTAACCCGGCCAAAATTTGGGGGCCTTTTTCCCCGCTATTGGGAAAGGGGGGACAAACTCAAAATTTCTATAGGGAAAACCTCTGTAGGGGGAGTTGGGGGCCGCTGCCTATGTGCGGCATCGCCCCTCCTCTGACAGGTCTGACCGGGGGGTTCTTCAGCGCTCACGATACTACTGCCGCGGCTGCCGGGGAAGGTGGGGGGGTCGGAGCAGTACCAGCTCCATCAGCGCAACCTAAGTCTAGAGTCACTGATGAGCAGCTTCCTTCACCCGCCAAGTGAGGAGGGCAGTCGTCAGCAGCAGCAGCAGGACCTGGAGCAGACCCTGAAACCAACAGGTGTGGCCTACTTGGACAGCACTCTGCCACCCCAGTTAGAAAAATCCGCTGGACTACTGGGCAGCCCAAAATGGATGTGAGGGGCGCAACTTGTCGAGTTTGCAGGGAGAAGCTGTCCTGTCCGGCCAGTGTGGCATCAGAGCGGGTGTTCAGTGCGGCGGGGCCATTTGTTACCCCAAGGAGAACCCGCTTGTCCACGGGAAATGTGGAACGACTGACCTTTGTCAAGATGAATCAAAGGCGTGGGTCAGCCAGGATTTCCACACACCAATGCCTTTTTGGCGTCAGACTACATCAGTCTTTACGCCCTCACCCAAAATGTGGAGAAATGGGTCTGGGTTCAAACTACCTGTCTCAAGCCACTAATTGATGCCGCCACCCGCCTGATGCCAACACATCTGCTGACGTTTCTCCATCTGCCACCAACCATCTTTACCAGGGGGCTGGTATTGCCACCCACCTCACACTCTGCTTGTGCCACTGTCTGACCTCATGCGCATGCTGTGGCTGCTGCCGTGACCCCCACACTGTGTCATTGTGCCACTCTCTGACCTCATGCTGTTGCTCCTGCCCCCGTCACTCCACTCTCTGTCATTGTCCCACTCTGTGGCCAACTCCATTTTTTTGCCACCCCAGAATGTCATTGTGCCACTGTCTGACCTCATGCTGCTGTGTTGCTGTTGGCCTAACACACTGTGTCATTTGCCCTGTCTGCTATCTGTTTTGCCCCTCAATTTCATTGTCCATGTTGACTTGCTGCTGCTGTGGCTGCTGCCGGAGACCTAGCCCAATGTGCCATTGTGCCACTGTTGACCTCATGCTGCTGTGTGGCTATTGCCGTGACCTCACAATCTGTCATTGTGCCACTGTCTGACCTAAATGCTGCTGTTTGTGGCTGTGCCGTGACCTACAACTGTCATTGTGCCACTGTTGACCTCATGTGCTGCTGTGGCTTGCTGCCGTGACCTAACACTTATCATTTGTGCCACTCTGTGGCCTATTCCTGTTTTTTCCACCTCCAGAATGAAATTTTGTTCCCTTGTCTAAACCTCATGCTGCTGCTGTGGCTGCTGGCCGTGCCCTCCACACTGTGTCATTGTCCTACTCTGTGGCTATTCCTGTTTTTGGCCTACTACGTGTTTTTTGCCACCCTCCAGAATGTCATTGTGGCCACTGTCTGTGACCTCATGCTGCTGCGGTCGTGACTACACACTGTGTCTTTGGTGCAACTTGTCGGACCTCATCGCTGCTGTTGGCTGCTGCCGTGACCTACACACTCTGTCATTGTGCCGACTGTCTGAACTCATGCTGCTGCTGTGGCTGCTGCGTGAACCTACACATCTGTCAGATTTGTGCCACTGTCTGTACCTCAATGCTCTGCGTGGGCTGCTGCCGTGACCTACACACACTGTGTCATTGTCCCCTACTGTGGCCTAGCTCCTGATTTTGCCACCCGCAGAATGTCATTTGGGTTTTTTTTTCCACTGACTGACACTCATGCTCTGCCTGCAGCCGTGACCTACACACTGTGTCTTTTGTGCACTGTGTCAGACCTCATGCTGCTGCTGTGGTCTGCTGCCGTGACCTACACACTCTGTGTCATTGTGCCCACTGTCTGAACCTCAATGCGCTGTCTGTGTTGCTGCCGTGACCTACAACACACACTGTCATTGTGCCACTCTCTGACCCATGCTGCTGCTGTGGCTGCTGCCGTGACCTACATACTCTGTCATGTGCCACTGACCTGACCTCTGCTGCTGCTGTGGCTGCTGCCGTGACCTACACACTGTGTCATTGGTACCACTTCTGTGGCCTACTCCTGTTTTTGCCACCTCCCAGAATGTCTTGTGCCACTGTCTGACCTCATGCTGCTGCTGCCGTGACCTACACACTGAGTCTTTGTGCCACTGTCTACCCTCATGCTGCTTGCTGTGGCTGCTGCCGTGACCTACACCACTCTGTCATTGTGCCACTGTCTGACCTCATGGCTGCTGCTCCCTGGCCATGGTATCTACACACTCAGTGTCATTTGTGGCCACTGTCTACCTCATGTCTGCTGCTGTGGCTGCTGCCGTGAACCTACACACTCTGACATTGTGCCACTGTCTGACCTCATATCTGCATGCTGTGGGCTGCTGCCATGAACTACCACACGTGTGTCATTGTGCCACTCTGTGTCCTACTCTCTTTTTTGTTTTTTGCCACCTCGTAAATGTCATTGTGCCTCTGTCTGACCTCATGCTGCTGCTGCTGCTGTTGATGCCGTCAACTCCACACTGTGTCATTGTGCCACTCTGTGGCCAACTCCTGTTTTTGCCACCCCCAGAAGTGTCATTGTGCCACTCTCTGACCTTCAAGCTCTGTGGCTTGCCGCCGTCTAACCTCCACAATCTGTCACTGTTTGCCACCTGAGCCCTCATCATTGTTTTTTTCCAGCTGTCGCTGCCATGTCATTATCAGCTACATTCCCCCCTTTCAGTTTTTTTTTTGGTCAGTTTTGCCAGTTATTTGCCTACAGGAAATTTTAGTAGTGAAGCGCGATTCTAAGAGCGGCGGCAGTCATGTGCGTGTCAAACTAAAACAAACAACATTTCATGGAAGACCAAACCAACTCCGCTCTGCATATTTAAGCATGGCACAATTGTTCTAACAGCACCCTGCAGGCTCTGTGCAGCCTGGGAAATAGTTTGTTTTTTAACGTGATTCGTCCCGAAGTAATTCTGAACGAAGTTATTTGTGTCGGTAAATTCGGCGAAGTCACCGAATCTAATTTTTGAGAAATTCGCACATCTCTATTGATGGCCTGTAAAGCAGCTATAATCATTCATTAAAAAAGAATTTATAGTAAAACACTCTACTCAGTCCATATCATGGTAATATGAAAAACTTGCCAATTTACTTTCTTAATATTAATAATAATAATAATCTTATTTATATAAGCATCAAACATATTCCACAGCACTTTAGAATTTAGGGGGTATAAGTACAAACAAACATAATATATGAAAAGCTACTTACAGGTGAGACACAAGGTGTTAGGGCTCTGCTTGCAAGAGCTTTACAGCTATTAGGGTGTATGGGTGAGAAGGGTAAGAAGTGCTCAGTTTACACAATGGTCCAGCTATGTTGCAAAAATAAGGGGTGGTTTACATAAAAAGTGGATGAATCTGCCACCAAGACCATATATCTATATACAGATAAGTGCAGGGAGTGACAGAAGTGTGTGTGAAAGAAGGCAGGGGGTTATCAGTTAGGGATATTGATAGGCCTGCTTAAGAAAATGTGTTCTCAGGGCACTCTTAAAGCTTTGGGTATTATGAGTGTGGCTGATCGTACGGGGTAGCTTGTTCCAGAGAACTGGTGCCGCGCGAGAAAAATCTTGGAGAACGGCATGGGAGGTTCGGATGATTGAGGAATGTAGTCTAAGATCATCAGCAGAGTGGAGAGACTGGGTAGGGTGCTAGAGAGAGCTGAGCAAGGATATATAGGAGGGTGCAGCACTGTGGATAGCCTTATGGGTGAGAGTGATGAGTTTCTGTTGTATTATGTTACTAAAAGGGGGAAACCCGGTTGCATGGGACTAAAACCCAGGGTAGAGGCATCATTTTTAGTGGCGGGGGGAAAGATAGATGACCCTTGGCTACTAATAAAGGAAAAGTTTGGGAGAGGAGGGGGTTTGCAGAGAGGGGGGGACCAAATTTAAGCAGGGATTTTACAGTAGTCAAATGGGGAAAGAAAAAAGGGAGTTGTGAAAAGAGTTTGGGATTTGTTTTCACAGAAAGAAAAGGATGGATTCTGGAGTTTGGCCTTGGGTGCAGGGGGACGGGGAAAAGGGCCCAAGGGGAAATTGAATTTTGTTTTAATTAAAGGGGACAGATTTGAATTTATTTGGGCCCCAAAAAGACAGAAGCCTGTTTCCCTTGGAGTTTTTGGGGGAAAAATTTACAAAGGGGAAAAAAAAAAAATTTTAGCAAAAGGGGGGGTCAGTTATAGACGGGGGGATGAAAAAGAATTTTCGGGTTTTTATTTGAAGTTTGTTTAAGATCAGAGTTCAGAGACAGCAGACAGTCGTAAACTGGTGTTTTTTGTAAAAAGGGAGGAGTGAGGGTTCAGGGGAAAAGGGGGTGTTTTAATTTGGGTTTGTCATCAGCATGAGAGGGTTTTACTGAACCCAAACCTGCTGATGATTTGTCTAATTTGGGGGGCTGTTTTTAGAGTAAAAAGGGAGGAGGGGAAATTTAAAAAACCAAACTGTGGGGGTTTTCCCAAACAGCAAAAGGGGAAAGGGAAGGGGTAAAACCCGGGAAAAAAATGAGACAATAAAGGTTCAATCAGAGAGTTTTGATGAAAAGGGGTTTCTCTGGGTCCCAAATGGCACTGGCTTAAAGAGGAAAAAGATGGGTAAAACAATGTAAATGCTCCCAGTTTCCAGAAAAAGCAACAACAAATAGTTCCCCTTTTTTTTTAGAAATTTGAGGGGGTTGTTTGGAGATTTTAGGAGCGTTTCGGTGGGTGTAAAGTAGGGAAAACCCGGTTGTAGGGGGTTTTGAGAAGAGGGGGTTAGCAGAGGATGCGGATTTAGGCGAGAGTAGCCCAAAGATTTCCCCGAATTTTTGAGTTTAAAAGGGCAGATTAGAGACTGGTCGGTAATTAGCAGCACTGGATGGATCCAGAGTGGACTTTTTAGTAGAGGGGTTATGATGGCGTGTTTTTTAAAGGAGAAAAAGGGAAAAATCCCAAGGGGAAAAGAGAGGGGGGGTTTGAAAGATTGCTGTTAGGGAGAGAGGATGGGATGGGGAAATAGAGGGGGAAAGGGTGGGGGGGAATGGGGTAAAGGGGCAGTAGTGGAGCGGGGCAGACAAGAGAAGCCGGGGTATTTCTCCTCTGTCCCCAGGGTCAAGGGTGAGGGGAGCTAGAGGACATGCGGGGGGGGTAAGGGTGGGTTGTTGTTTGGGGGCTGATTTATATTTTGCCAAAATATTGTCAATTTTGTTTTTAAAAATGAGGGGGCCAGGCCCTTGGCCCCAGAGGTCGGAGCCAGGGTTGAGTTTTAGATTGAGGAGGGAATGGAAAAAGTGTCAAAAAAAGTCATTTTGGGGTTTTTGTGTAATGTTGAGATGAGGGAGGTGAAATATTTTTGTTTGGGACCAAAGGGGGGCATTTTGGTAAGTCCTGAGCATGAATTTATAGTGGGAAAGTCTGCTGGTAGCTTAGCCTTTCTTTTATAGATGCTCAGCCCCACCTGGGAAAATCGCTTTTAGAAAGTGAGGGAGAGGTTTGTGCCAAGGCTGCTGACACCTGATTCTGGTGGTGCAGTGTGTGAGTGGTGCCAATATGTCCAGGGTGCAAGAAAGTCCAGGTGCAGCTTTCAAAATCCCCTCACTCCGGGGAAAAATTAAAATAAAAAACTTTTATTTAAAGGGAAAAATTAAAAAAAAAAAACTACAAAAATGTGTTGAAAAACCCATGCATGGAAAAGAAAAAAAAAGAAAAAATTTCGCTGATAAGAAAATAAAAGCGTTTTGAAGCCGAAGCTTCTTAATCGTTTGCTGACTGACAGATTTACGTTTTGCTCATTTAAATTTAAAATAATCAAATCAAAATGATGTGGGTTCCCCCAATAGGAGCCCCCCCTGGCATAAATAAAAAATTTCAGTCCCAAAAAATACATGAAAATGTATCTGAAAATAGTGGAGAAGAAATTAATAATAGTACATAATATCTTGTCTGATGTTTAACCCTTTGGGAAGTCTGGTATCTAAATCAAATATCCAGCGGGATTCCCGACTGAGAAGTTTGCGGTGTTGATCTCCCCCTCTTGGGGAGTGTGTCACCTTCTCAATGCCCAAGAAAGAGAAACTACTGACATCCCCTCCATGAGTTTCCAAAAAATGTTTGGAAACCATGGAAATGCCATTAAAAATGTTTCCCCTACGGACATCTGAAAGAGGTCGCCTAATACGGATCTTTAATGGGCAGGAAGTGCACCCTACATACTGGACTCTACACTGTGTACAGCTCACTAAATAAATTACGAATTTGCTATTGCAATTTATGAATCTATTTATGAGATAATTTTTTCCATTCGAATATGAAGTGAACTGGTCTGAATTATGGCAAAAGCGGCATGCGGTACACCTACTGTGGCCGCATTTGAAAAAACCTGTGTTACTCAACCAAGAACCCTGCAATGTCGGGGTAGAAACAAACAGGCTCGGAGAGAGAAAGGACCCTATAGTCGGGGCTTTTCTTGAGACAAATCTTAAATTTGTGTCCAAAATACGTTGAAGCTCTTCTGGGACTCGTAGTACTGACAAATGCTTTTTCACAATGATACAATTTGTTTAAATTGATTACTGTAGGTGGTACTAAAAGTAACTACGTTACTAGTGTGATTGATCCTTTTGTTTTTTTTGTTTGTTTTTAAAAAGACACTTTCTATCTCGAGACAAAATTTTATTTCGGGCTATTTCAAGGTCTGCATCTCTGTAGCCTCTCTCCCGTAATCTAACGCTAGCTTCTGCTAAGTGTGATCTAAAAAGCTCATCATCTGTACAATTTCTGCGAAGTCTGGTGAACTCTCCGTAGGGAATGTTTCTCGATACATGGCTGGGATGGCATGAATTGGCTAGGAGCGTGGTATTACCTGCCAGGGCTTTTCTGTATGGAAAAACCTGTACGTATTTCTCCTTACAACCCCGTAAAGTAACGTCCAGAAAACTGATGTCTGTGGCACTACTTGAAAAAGTAAACCGTAAATTACAAGTGTTCTGGTTAACATACTGTACAAACTGAGAGACGGAATCAACATCACCCCCCCAGACCAGGAGCAGGTCGTCTATGTAACGACCATACCATCTGATCTGGGGGAGAAATGGATTGTTGGTACTGAAAAGAAAATCCTCCTCCCAAATGGCCATAAAAATATTGGAAAGAGAAGGGGAGAAACGAGCTCCCATAGGTGCTCCCCTTCTCTGCAGATAAAAAACTCCGTCAAAGGAGAAAAAATTATGGCCAAGTAGGTACTGGGTGACGTCCACCAGATATTGGCATTTGGTGGATGAAAAATTGCTATAAGACAGGAGGAACCTGTATAGAAATTTAAGGGCTAAGTCATGCGGAATGCAGGGATATAACCCTACAACGTCGCATGACACCCATAAACATGAATCCTCCCATCGGAATTTTTCAATATTGGAAATTAAGTCTCCAGTGTCTCTAATGTAACCTGGAACACTAGTTATTAAGGGCTGTAACTGAGTATCCAACCACTGGCCTAGACGTTCATTTAAGGAGCCTATGCCGGACACTATAGGGCGAAAAGTGGGAGGAAAATTGCCCTTATGTATTTTGGGTAAAGAATGAAATATAGCCATGATGGGTTTCTCCACCAACAACTTATCTGCTAACTTTTCTGGAAAAATTTCCAGAAAGACACCCTCCTGTAGGACTCTCCCTAAAAGGATTTTAAATTCAGGTGTAGGGTCTCGAGTTAGAACAGTGTATGTATCAGTATCTTGCAGAATTTTTAAATTTTCTCTTTCATAGAGACCTCGATTGAGAACTACCACCGCCCCACCTTTGTCCGCTGAGCGGACAATAATATCCCGATTGTTTTTTATATCCTGAATGGCCCTATGTTCAGCTATGGAGATGTTATAATTTTTGTTAGGGGATTTATTCACTTTTTCCCTTAATTGGACTAGATCTCTCTCTACTCTTTCCTGAAATACATCTAAATTAAAAGGTCTCGAATGTATTGGATAAAAGTCCGAATTACCAAAAAACAATTCTTCCTGAACTCCTTCTGAGATGTCCTCCCTCCTGGATGACTCTGATTCCAAATTACGTAGAGTGCTAACTACACATAAATCCTGGAAAGAAACGTTAGTGCCCTGATCACAATTAGGCAAATCATTAACCTCTGCTGGAGGAGCAAGCTCCATGCTGGAATGTAACTGGTTAATTCTAAGAAAATGGTTTTTCAGAGTAATGGCCCTAGCAAATTTGTTAACGTCCAGAATAGTGTCGTAAACATTGAAAAAAAAAGTGGGAGCAAAATTAAGACCTTTGGAAAGAACGGTTAGCTGGTCCGATGATAGAATATAACTTGATAAATTAATCACTTGTTCATGTCCCGCAAGATCCAGGGGCCAATGTTCTGTGCGAATCCTCTTGACTGCCCGCCTCGACCCTTTTTTGGTCTAGCTCCAGTCTGTTGGATATGAGAATCCAAACTTCCTGTTGCACCTCTCCTTTCTGTGGTCTGTATTGATGGTTCAGCTGTGGAATCTTCTGAGGTGTTGGATAAGGAAAGGTCTCTTGAAGTGTCCATGTCGGAAAAGCTGACATTGCGTCTCCTAGCCTGTCTCTGATTGAATGAACTGCGGTGCGAATTTCTCAAAATGGAGCGTGGTGTTTATGGACCATCTGGTTTGTTATGGTAAGTATATAACTCTTGTTTTTCATAATGTGATAATTCCCGCTGGAACTTCCTTTGTTTAAGTGCTGTGACATGCTGTTCTAATTGCTTGACATTCTTATTCATGTTAGATAGCAGATCATTAAATTGTATATTATCTTTATAAGATTCCAAAGATATCATAATTTCCGAAATCTGGGTTTTCAGATCAGTCAAATAAACTTTTTCTTGCTCCACGATCAAGCGCATTAATTGCAAAGAGCAGTTCGAAAGAATGCTATTCCACTTGTTTATGAAATCTTCACTGTATAGGGTAGTGGCAATTTTCTTGAGTCTTAAACCTCGAGGAATCATTTCACGTGAAATATACGTTTCCAAAGTGGTGACATCCCACCAGGTTTTCACCTCTTTTTTCTTTAGATTCTCCAGCGATTTCAGTAAAGGATGCAAATCACTGTTCGGAGGTAAATTGCTAGATGCCATACTACCTGGAAAGATTTCTGCTGCTCTAGTCAATCTATATTCATGCTCTAGTGGATCCATGACTGACAGGGTGTAATACACAGAGCTGGCAGGGAGCAAACACTCTTGGAGGCTTTCTAATAGTATACAAAAACAAAGTGAAATATGTCCAGGGTGGTTGAGAGAGTTTCATTGCATGATTTGACAGCCAGGTCAGGACAAGAGACAGATGAGATTGGGGATAGTGAGGACTGTATGATATCTATGAGTTCCTGAGTGTTAATGGAGTGGATATTTCTGAATGTGTGTTGGACAGGTGTGTCCAGAGAAGGCTGAGAATTAGTGATAGTGAAGGAGATAATTTTGTTGTCAGAGAGCACATAAGGAGAATTGGTAAGGTTAGAAATTGAGGAGAGACAACAGAAGACCAGATCAAGAGAGTTCCCATCCTTGTGGGTGGGGGAATCTGTAAATTGCAAGAGGCCAAGGGAAAAGGGTTAGTGAAAGATACTGAGAGGTGAATAGGGGGTCATCAATAGGGATATTAAAATCACCCATGATGAGAGTGGGCATTTCGGTAGAGAGGAAGTGAGTGAGTCGTGCAGCAAAATGATCCAGAAACTGGAAGGGTGAGCCAGGGGGTTTGTACACAACCGTGACTCTGAGAGAAAATTGCCAAAAGAGTCTAAAGGTATGGACCTCAAAGGAGGGAAAAGTGAGGGAAGGTGCAGGAGGAATGACCTGGTACATGCAGTGTGGAGAAAGAAGTATGCCAACTCCTCCACCCTGTCTGCTCTCAGGTATGGGAGTGTGGGTGAAGTGTAGGCCACCATAGGTCAGAGCAGCAAGGGAAGCAGTGTCGGATTGCTGGAGCCATGTTTCTGTGAGAGCTAGCAGGTGGAGGGAGTTAGAGAGGAACAGGTCATGAACAGCAGTGAGGTTATTACAGACAGTTCTGGAGTACCACAAAGCACATTTAAAAGGGGCAGGAAAAGACGTACAATATATAACAAGCAGGTTAGCAGGGTTTCTATGGGAGGCAGAAAAGGTGGGATGAGAAGTAAGGCGGGTGGGCCGGGGTTAAGAAAGATGTCACCTGCAGCGAGAAGCAGAAGAAAGAAAAGTGGCAGTAGATGATTCAGTGATGTATGTGAGCGGCTTTTGCGCGGCACCATGAAAGTGGGTGGTTTGAGGTAGCTGAAGAAGGTAAAGGAACGCTTTTTGCTCATCGTGGGCTAAGACTGCTGCACTGATATATCCCATAGCCCATAGATTTGTTATGGTTAGAGATGGGCTAATCGATTTTAACGAATCGTCTTTTTTTCTAAAATGGCCGCGAGCACATGGCGTGACATTGGGCAGAGAACTATGGGAGGAAAAAAGGAACACCCTCAAGGTCATGTTCAGACATGAAGTTAATCAGCAGCCAGCGGGCTTCTGTGAAATCACAGCCCTATAAATACGGCAGTCATGTTAATTTCTCACACTTGTCAGTGTGTCTCCTGTCCACAAGCATCTATCTGCTGCAGCACTATATTTCACTCTGTGCAAAACAAGTCTGTTTTTTGAGCTACTGTGGTGAAAGAACTTCACAAGTGTGTGTCACAAACACACCTGTTCCTGAACCAGCGTTTTTTAATTTGTTTGCTTTAGTTTGTGGGGTATTCTCTATAAAATCCAGTGTGTGTGTTTTTCTTCCCCATACACGCCTGAATTCCATCGCATGCATTCTGTAGAGTATTTTATTTTATACCAAGGGTTAATTTCTCCTCTTGTTTTGTGGGGGAATTTCAGTCAAATACAGGGTGTGTGTATTTCTGCCCCATACATGACTGAAATCCATGCGGTTCATTCTGTAGGGTATTTTATACCGAGGGTTATTTTCTCCTCTTTTTTGTGGGGGAATTTCAGTCAAATACAGGGGGTGTGTATTTATGCCCCATACACGCCTGAAATCCATCAACTTCAGTCTGTGGGGGTATTGTAATCTGTGGCCAAGAGTTAATTTATCCACTTTTTGTGGGGAATTTTGTTTCAAATCCAGTGCTTGTGTATTTCTGTCCTACATACATCTCAAATCCAGCCAGTTCAGTCTCTTGGGATATTGCTATCTGTGGCAAACAGTTAGGGCGACATGTATGATCAGGCTTTTCGCCTGTTTTTTAGAGTAAGCTGTGCCTCCCGGCCCGAATCCCCCTGTCGGACGCAGGGCTGCAGTGTTAGGCGCAGCATTCACCACTTTCAGCTGTGCCCCGCATGAAGGGGCGGGCAGTGGGCGCGGTGTGGGCGCGGTGTAGGCGTTCCGGGGCGGGACGCGGCGCGCTCGAAAACTCTGAGGCATGTACGATCGCGAGTCGGCAAAGTGCGGCGCATTGCAGCGCTCGGCAGCTCCGACAGTCAGACCTGGTTTATTTTGGTCTAAATGCTCCGGCGGAGGCGAAGTGAAGCAAGAACGTAACATGAGAGGAAACATATAGAAGATCGCAAGAGAAATCTTGGCGCTCCGTGCAGCATGGAGTATGATTCCAAAAAATCGCCTTTATAAAAGCGGAAAACATTCTCTGAAAAGAGCTTAAAGGGGATTTGCTGAGAGATAGATTCTTACTCCTCTCTTGTTAGCACAGGCAGAATGTCAACAAATCACGCTGAGTCATGAAGCTGCAGGGGAGAGAGGGAGGGGGTGTGAGGAGTGAGGAATCCAAGGGAGCGTCTCAAAACTTAAGTGAAATAATAAACAGTACAGCAGTGGATTCTAAATACAGCAGACACAGGCTCATACACTGCACTGTCAGGAGCCTGCTAAGATGCTAATGTAATGTAAACAAATCACAGAGCTGAAAGAGAGAGAGACACACACAGAGGAGAGCACAGAGCTTCATAAGGGATCTTGTGACATGTACACTGAAATAAAAAAACTATAACTTGTGGATTCTATATACAAAAGAGAACACCTATTCTACACAGCAGCTTGAAAGATTCTTCATGTTCTCTGTCATCAGATAAGCAGGTATCTAATCACTCTACAACTAGTTTATTCTGTATACAAAAGAAAACATTTTGCTGCCCGGTGCCTTAAAAACTTCTGCAGCTCAGTCTCATCAGATAAGAAGCTCTCTCTGCGCAAGCCCGTCCAGCTCTTGTCAGGCCGCATCTAATAGATTCTTTGAAGTAACCAAGGGCATGTAAGGAAGGCTGTAGCTCTCTCAGACTGCAATTTTTGTAATCACATATATTTAGAAAAGTGATTAAAAACCCATTTTGGAGGATCTCACG
Organism: Phyllomedusa bahiana; assembly: GCA_025379985.1. Classification (NCBI taxonomy): domain Eukaryota; kingdom Metazoa; phylum Chordata; class Amphibia; order Anura; family Hylidae; genus Phyllomedusa; species Phyllomedusa bahiana. Next base: position 81,743 of record JAODAL010009429.1, on the reverse strand, counting down.
TCAACATTACATCGTGGCAAAACCCCTTTAAACCTCAAAAATAAAAACTACATAAAAAAATCACTTTCCAAAAATCTAGAACGGCGCAATATCAAGAATTAGGATATTGGAAATTGCCGGGAAATACAGTAATTCAAATTCTGAAAGCTATTCTCATTGGTCGGCAGAAACTGGCCAATCAGAATAGGAGTGACAGTGAACCATTAAAACCTATGGAGAACTATTGACCAATCAGAATCAAGGGCAGGACAGTTCAAAATACAGTAAAAATGCAGAAAAGAGCTGATTGGCTGAGCTAGCGGGGGCTTGGCTATCTCGGTCAATCAGAATATTAGCGACAGGGACCCATTAAAACCTATGGAGAAGTTTGAACCAATCAAAATCAAAGGCGGGAAAGTTCAAAATACAGTAAAAAGGCAGAAAAGAGCTGATTGGTTGAGCTAGCGGGGGCTTGGCTATCCCAGCCAATCAGAGCGCGAGCTATTTCTCCCATTGTATTCTATGGAGAGATGGGCGCAATGCAATCTCTGCGTTCAGCGCCGTGCGGCATGGAGTATGAATAAAAAAATCATTTTTATTAGTTGTAAAATATTCTCTGAAAAAGAGCTGAAACCTTCTATAAACATAAATTAATTAAATCCCGAACAACGCGTTTGTCGCCGAGACCGGCGCTACATAAGGAATTTGGATATAGAGAATTGCCGGGAAATACAGTAATTCGAATTCTGTAAGTGCTTCTCATTAGTCGGCAGAAGCCAGCCAATCAGAATAGGAGCGACAAAGACCCATTATATCCTATGGAGAAGTTTTGACCAATCAAAATCAAAAGCGGGACAGTTCAAAAGACAGTAAAAATGCAGAAAAGAGCTGATTGGTTGAGCTAGCGGGGGCTTGGCTATCCCAGCCAGTCAGAGCGCGAGCTACTTCTCCCATTGTAGTCTATGGAGAGATTGGCGCAATGAAATCTCGGCTCTCAGCACTGTGCGGCATGGAGTATGACTAAAAAAATTATTTTTATTAAGTGTAAATCATTATCAGATAAAGCGCGGAAACCTTCTCTAAAAATAAAGCAGTTAAATCCCTAACAATGCGTTTGTCGCCGAGACCGGCGCTTCTTAAGGAATTGCAATAGAGAGATTTGCCGGGAAATACAGTAATTCAAATTTTTAAAGCTATTCTAATTGGTCGGCATACACCAGCGAATCAGAATAGGAGCGACAGTGGCCCATTCTAACCTATGAAAGAGTATTGACCAATCAGAATAGGAGCGACAGGGACCCATTCTAACCTATGGAGAAATATTAACCAATCATATTCAAAGGCGGGACAGTTCAAAATACAGTAAAAAGGCAGAAAAGAGCTGATTGGTTGAAGCGGCGGGGGCTCGTCCAGCTTAGCCAATCAGAGTGCGAGCTACTTTCTCATAGCGTTCTATGGGAAAAGAAATGCAGAACGAGCTCTGTTTGTGATTGGCTAAGTTAAAAGAGGCGTGGTTATTTGGACCAATAGGAGAGCGAGCGACGCTCCTATGGGTTTTCTAATGCAATCTGAAATAAAACTGTACATGGCCAAGATCAAATGATAATACTGCCGAAGTTGTCCCGATGTGTATATAAAATGAATAATAATATGGGGGTAAATAAAAAAATATATTAATTCAATAAAATCAGGTTTATTTCTTTATTTTCGCCAAGGATCAATAGTATTGGTGTAACGAATATAAAGAAATAAACATGATTTTATTGATTTAATATTTTATTTTCTTTACCCCCATATTATTATTCATTTTATAAACACATCGGGACAACTTCTATAGTCTTATCATTTGATTTCGGCCTTGTACAGTTTTATTTCAGATTGCATTAGAAAACCCATAGGAGCGTCGCTCGCTTTCCCAGAGTGGAGGTGGCGGCAGCAACAGCAGCAGCATCAGGCTGGACAGTGGCATAATGTCATAATTTTGAGGTGGCGGCAGCTAGGTGACATAATGAGGAGGTGGCAGCAACAGCAGCATCAAGCCAGAGAGTGACATGGTGACATAGCCTGGAGGTGACAGCAGCAGCAGCATGAGGAGACCTGAGTAGTGAGGTGGCAGTAGCATCAGAAGGCTATATAATGGCCCAGTGAAGAGTGTGGTGGGTGGCAACACCAGTCCCTGGTTAAGATGGTGGGTGGTAGAACGAGCAGCTAGCAGCAGATGTGTGGTATCAGGCAGGTGGCAGCATCAGAATAGTAGCTGAGGCAGATAGCCAGAAGAATCCAGGTTTCAGGGTCTGCTCCAGGTTCTGCTGCTGGTGGGTACCTAAATCACTAAGTGGGCGAAGAAAGCTGCTTATCAACAACTCCAGACTCAGGTTGCTGGAGAAGGAACTGATGCAGCTCTTATAACTCCAACCTCCCACCGCAGCCGTGCAGTGGTACATGAGCGCTGAGGAACCCCCCAGTGAGACCTGCGGGAGAATGGACCACCACATCTGAGATACGTTTCTCCCAGGCCACTGTATGGTGACGCTGTATATGTTGATGCAGGGCTGTGGTGCCAATGTTAGGTTCCTGGCCACGCATTACCTTCTGCCCACAGTATCTACATACAGCCGTGTTCATCTCCACCGGCGTCTTGGCAGAAAACTGGCACACCACCAAGAAGGTGATTTTACCACCAATGCTCCGCACTGACTTACTATTACTGCCGCTGCCTCGGTGAGCCCCTGTGCTGCTAATTTCTGGGACCTGCAAAGTGGGTGGTCTAAATCGTAGCCGTTTGGCTCCCGACCTCGCACTGCTGCCACCCTGCTGACTCCCGGCCACACTACCGACTTGCCGGCTGTGCCACTGCCTGATACGCAAGCTGCCGCTCTCTTCTCCCGTTGATGATGATGATGATGAAGCCCTTGTTTACAAGGCTGGGACAATGGGTAGTCGAAGGTAGGAGACAGCCTAGGGCGCCACTTCATCCCAGGCAGAAAAAAGTTGCGCAAGGAGGCATGGAGTGGGCTGAATTTTTCATTTGGGGGGCACTTTATGCCTTGGGCACCAGAATACCTTGTCACAGTCTTGCTTGCTTCACCCGGCTTCCAAGTGTGATCGGCAACATCGATTAGTGTTTGCCTGTCACCACTGTCCTCCTCAACGGTCTCACTGTACAGATCATGACCACTCACAACATAACTCCCCATGCAACTCTCCTCATCACTACTTGCCCACTTCTGCAAGAAGCAGCTGCTATCTTCCCCACCTCTTTGCTGCCCCCCTGTCCTCATATGGTTCATCCTCACTGTATAGTGGCACAGAGCTCACAGCACATAGTAGTTTTCTGGCTGTGGGAGCCGAACGGGACAGAGACGGGTTAAGGACAGGTGAGGGCCCCCTGACCTGCTCCCAGGCAATGCCAACTAAAGGTTGTGACTTATAGATGCACCGACTCTTTGTCGGGGTTGTCAGATCTCATCTGTGAGAAGTGGATGACACACAGGGCCACTAGATGACACCGGAAGCTGTGGCCTCTCGGAGTGACCCCTGCTGTGACGTCCGCTAACTGTGCTGCGACCTGTGCTTGCTCCAGGAACCTACTATTGCATTCTTTGATGCTATAGTATGATCTTGGCCCTCAGATCGGTTCTTTCCAGCTGGTGCTGACTTTACCTCATCAGACTGTGTTCCCACTTCAGTTATTTGGTCAGTTTTGCCCCTGTAACTCAGAGGAGTGAAGTGGAAAATGATTCTAAGATCGGTGGCTGTAATCTGTGTGACTAAAACACAGCATTGTATCAAGACCAAACCACGCTCCCTATGCATAATTGAGCATAGAGCAATGTTCTATAACACCCATCATGCTCTCTGTAGCAAGGAAATAGCTGTTTGTAACACAATTCACCACGAAGAAATTCAGGTCGAAACGATTTTTTGCGGAAAATTCGGAGAATCTGGCGAACCAAATTTTTGAGAAATTCGCCCATCTCTAGTAATGGTATATAATTGCAAATCTGTTACACGCTTACCACAGAGTCCTAGTTGAGGTCATGTCTCCTCCCTGATAAAGAATAATAGAATGACTAAATCGCAGACAGCTAAAACTAAACCACCAGGTGGAATAGAAAAATTATTAGCAGCACAGGCTGGAGTTATACTCCATTATCTTCTATGACTACTACTACTTGCATGTAAGAGTCTTGCGGTCAGATTCCTTTTAAATTTTTTGCCAAATTTTCTGCTTTGGGACATGTGTTTTTTTTTTATGGTGCTGGGTTTTCCAAAATCTGCTAGGGTTTTTTTATTTTTGTAAAATCATTTATTTTAATTAACCAATCTGAAAAAGGGGTGCCATTTCTGGGGTGTTTCCACTATAAAAACAAGGGGTTTTGAAGTTTGGAGTACTGGCCAGTACTGGTCCTTTCACTTCTTTCCCCAAGGGGCCCTACCTGTGCACTGAGAAAAACGGCCCGGATTCTTTGCTTTCCCAAAAAGAGCTAAAGTATTACCATATTTACAAGCCATACTTTGGGCGTATGGCCCATAAATAAACCTTGTGAACATACGCTAACACCTTTATATTTGAGCTCACAGTACCCAGAATTACCATTGTTCGGTTTCTGAAGGAAAACTAATATAGGTAGGGAAATTTTCTTTATTCTCTTTATAAAGGTATGATAAATAAGATAACTTGTAAGATAAATGTCTTTGCGTTCTCAATTTTGCACATCAGTACTTTACCAGATAAACATCCTCTTTAAACCCTGCTCCTTCTGGCATAATCTTAGTTGATATATATAGCTCTCTGTAAACTGTAATAAAAATTTCTGCCATTTATAACAGACCTGTCATCTCTAATCTATGAATCAATGGCAAAAACTTGTTATTTAATCTCTAACAACTATAAATCATTTTCTTGTTTGCTTGTTTAATTATCATCACAAGTAGCTGCTTTTAGGATAAGAGGAGATAATGTTGTTATTTTTTATACAAGACAAAAACATGATAAATAACTTGTAAAAGATTAAGAGTAGCAAGCTATGCTGTCCTCATCATGTTTGTCAATAGATTAGAAATTTACAGTCTGCAAAAATATTTTTTTTTTTCTGCCATCAGTAGTATCTCATATTTTTAACTGGTTTAACAGTACGTAACACAGCTTGACAGTAAATTTTTTATTTACACCACAAGTCACTTGGTTCCTCCTGCATCATCCTTTACTTTGCACAAAGAGGAGGACTCTAGCCTCAAATCCATCTGCCACTTGTTTGGCCACCTCTAGACACAATCTCTCAGGCTGCTTATAGTCCTTTTCCCAACTTGTTTGGGGTTTATTGATACACTAAAAAACTCAAGACCATTATCTTCCCCATCTCTCTATCTTACCAACCTCTCAGGCTCTTTTTGTATTTACAAGTTACTTCCTCCAAAGGTTTCTGTAACGGATATGGTAGTGGATCCTCTGAACCACCACAAGCAATGGTGTAAGCCACGCCAGGGAATGGAGTCTGAGTAGGTCCGGTTTTCACCAGAGCCCGCCGCAAAGCGGGATGGACTTGCTGCGGTGGATTACTACCAGGTCGTTACCCCTGACGTGACTTGCTTGCGGTGGCAGCCGAGGTGTAGCGCGGTAAAGAATCGTGAAGCAGGCTCATAGTTGGGGACAGGCAGAAGGTCAGTGCAGGCGGCAGTGGTTAGTAGTCGGGGACAGGCAGAAGGTCAGGACAGGCGGCTATGGTTCGTGGTCAAGGGACGGAGGCAGAAGGTACGGTACACGGTAATCAGAACAAGACACTCTGGAATGCTTCCACTCTAGGCACAGGGCACTATTGATTCGGCAATGTGCCAAAGAAGGGGCAGAGCTTAAATAGGGTCAGCACCAGGTGAGACCAATCACCTGCGTGCTGTCCCTTTAGATTTTCCTGCAGCGCTGGGCATGCGCACTAGGGGGCGCGCACGCACCCGGCCAACAGCAGGAGCGCGCGCCGGGACGGAAACAGGAGCCTGGCGAGGTAAGTGGGACCCAGAGCCGCCGGGGTGTCCGCAGCCCGAGCGCTGGGCTGCGGCACCGGCCGCAGCAGGAGACGCTGCGGTGTTGCAAGTGTGCCTGAGACCTGACACGGGGGTCGCAGGGACACCCATAACAGTTTCTTTCTCTAGGACCCAACTTACAGTACAGCAAACACTTTTATCACATGGTGGCTTCACTCCTCCTCAGACTTTTATCACACCAGTGGCTTATCTGGCTTTGCTCCTCTCCCATAACCTGAAAGGCTGGAGCCAGCAATTCATTCCTCCACTACTGTAGCAGATGATGCCACCCAAATGGGAAAAGAGATAGAGTGATCAAAGGCCAGGATTTGTAGGGAAGGAGTTAGTCCAGTGGCAGTTGGAGAAAGAGAAAGAGGTGAGGAGAAAAGGGTGGTGAGGATATAGGCTAATTTTTCTGTCAGATCTATTAGGTATACTGTATAACTGAGGACAAGTGCTGGGAACAAACAGACTGTTCAAGGACATGGGGGGACACGGACCGTGGTGCGAGCCGTGACATTTACCTTTAATTATAACTACTTATGTTGCTGTTTAAATTTATTGTCATTAGGTGGTGGGACCTCATGTCATTTTGCTATGGGGCACTATGAATTCTAGATACGCACCTGAATGCAATTGCTGTGCATGCACTCCCTGGAGCACCATAAATAAAAAATTTTGCTAAACCTCCTGGATCATCTGGGAGACTCCAGGAAAAGGTGGAGTCCTCCTGGGCTCCTGAAAAAATTTGGAAAGTCTCCCAGGTGGTGCTGGGATAGTGCAAGCTCACAAGCTGTTCCTGCATCCTCTGCAGTGGAGCTGGCTATAATCTATAGCCAGGCCCACACTGCAGCGGCCAGGAAGACGATTATGGGGTGTTACTGGTGGTCAAGTCAACCATAGGCTAAATAAATGCCTGAAGCTTATTAGGCTCTGCTGTAGACAGGGTCTAATAGGCTGCCTATAACAAGCATCATACAGAGCAATACTGTAATGTGTTCAGTGCAGAGCATAGTTATGGCTGCCTCTGAGTGCCACTGCCTGCTGAGTGTAAGGCCTCTGATGTAGTTTAAGAGGGAAAATGTTTTCCATTGTGGAGAGCACCTTCTTCCATTGCTTCTTGGACCAGTTCTAATGCTTCTTGTCCATTCAAATAGGGATCAGCATGAACACTCGGATCAATATGGCTAGATAGTACCATACCGATTAAGCTGCTATACACGTTCCTATTATAGTCAGCAGTTACTCTTCCAACAATTTGTGCTACAGTAGAATCAGACCAAAAATAAGCCTTGTGGGGTAGAATTGGAGAAAATGCAAAGGCACCATTATTTTTCAGTTGGCCGATATTATCCCATTAAGTCATGTTTTGTTCTCACTTATCACCTTGACGACACGTAACATATATGTACATAATGGTGTCATCAAGATAGTATGGAGTAGACACACATTGAAAATGGTCCTCACACAGCAGGTGCTGGCTGTTAAATGCAGCCAGCATTTATTGTTTTCTAGATAACTTCAATTAAATCATTTACATGCTGCCACCACAGAAATTAAGCCTCTAAAAAGAAATGTGTCTCCCCATTCTACCGCCTGACTGCCCAATTCCTCCGTCTTCGAGATGGTGGGGTGCCATTTAGTTTTCATAGTAGCCATGGGTAGAGATGGGCGAATTTCTCAAAAATTCGATTCGGTCACTTCGACGAATTTTCCGACAAAATTTGTTTCGTTCCGAATTACTTCGGCACGAATCGCGTTAAAAAGCAGCTATTTCCAGGCTGCACAGAGCCTGCAGGGTGCTGTAGAACGTTGTGCCATGCTTAAATATGCAGAGGGAGCTTGGTTTGGTCTTCATACAATGTTGTGTTTTAGTATGACACGCAGATGACTGCCGCCGCTCTTATAATCGCTTCACTATAAAATTCCCTGGGCACTTAAGAGGGCAAAACTGACCAAAAAACTCAAGCGGAATGTACCTGATAAAGTCTTGCCAGCGAAAGCTGGAAAAAAACAAGCTGAGAGCTCAGGTGTCAACATTAGTGACAGAGTGTGGAGGTGACGGCGGCAGCCACAGCAGCATGAGGTCAGGCAGTGGCACAATGACATTCTGGAGGTGGCAAAACACGAGGAAGCCACAGAGTGGCACAATGACTGATAGCGGAGGTCACAGCGGCAGCAGTATGAGGTCAGGCAGTGGCATGATGACATTCTGGAGGTGGCAAAACAGGAGGAAGACACATAGTGGCACAATCACACAGTGTGGAGGTCACGACAGCAGCAGCATGAGATCAGGCAGTGGCACAATGACATTCTGGACGGCAAAACAGTATTAGGCCACAGAGTGGCACCATGAGACCGTGTGGAGGTCACGGAAGCAGCAGCATGAGATCAGGCAGTGGCACAATGACATTCTGCAGGCGGCAAAACAGTATTAGGCCACAGAGTGGTACAATGATACAGTGTGGAGGTCACGACAGCAGCAGCATGAGATCAGGCAGTGGCACAATGACATTCTGGAGGTGGCAAAACACGAGGAAGCCACAGAGTGGCACAATGACTGATAGCGGAGGTCACAGCGGCAGCAGTATGAGATCAGGTAGTGGCACAATGACATTCTGGAGGCGGATAAACAGTATTAGGCCACAGAGTGGCACAATGATACAGTGTGGAGTCACGACAGCAGCAGCATGAGATCAGGCAGTGGCACAATGACATTCTGGAGCGGCAAAACAGTATTAGGCCACAGAGTGGCACAATCACACAGTGTGGAGGTCACGACAGCAGCAGCATGAGATCAGGCAGTGGCACAATGACATTCTGGAGGTGGCAAAACAGAGGAAGCCACAGAGTGGCACAATTACTGAGAGCGGAGGTCACGGCGGCAGCAGCATGAGGTCAGGCATGGCACAATGACACAGTGTGGAGGACATGGCAGCAGCCACAGCAGCAGCATGAGGTCAGACAGTGGCACAATGACACAGTGTGGATGTCACGGCAACAGCAACAGCAGCAGCAGCATGAGGTCATAGAGTGGCACAATGACAGAGTTTGAGGTGGGTGGCAATACCAGTCCCTGGTAAAGATGGTGGTAGGCAGATGGAGAAACTGTCAGCAGATATGTGGCATCAGGCGGGTGGCGGCATCAGAATAGTGGCTAGGCAGGTAGTTTGAACCCAGACTGACGCCTAAGGAATGGTGTGTGGAAATTCTGGCCGATCCACGCCTGATTCATCTTGACAAAGGTCAGTCGTTCCACATTCCCATGGACAAGTGGGTTCTCCTTGGGGTAACGATGGCCCCCGCCACACTGAACACCCGCTCTGATGCCACTCTACAGGCCGGGCAGGACAGCTTCTCCACTACAAACTCGGCAAGTTGCGGCCACACATCCAGTTTGGCTGCCCAGTAGTCCAGTGAATCTTCTAACTGAGGTTGCAGAGTGCTGTCCAAGTAGGCCACAACCTGTTGGTTCAGGGACTGCTCCAGGTCCTGCTGCTGCCGCTGCTGGCGACTGCCCTCCTCACTAGGCGGGTGAAGGAAGCTGCTCATCAGTGACTCCAGCCTTAGGTTACTACTGATGGAGCTGGTACTGCTCCTACCCCTCCCACCTTCCCCCAGCAGCCGCGGCAGTAGTACGTGAGCGCTGAGGAACCCCCCGGTCAGACCTGTCAGAGGAGGGACGATGCCGCACATAGGCAGCAGCCAACTGATTACGGAGGATTTGCCTATAGTATTTGAGTTTTTCTTCCCTCTCAAAATCTGGGAAAAAGGCTCCCATTTTGGACCGTAGCTAGGGTCCAATAGGGTGGAGAGCCAGAAGTCATCCCTCTGCCGGATGCTGACTATTCGGCGTCACTAGCCAGGCAAATCAGCATGCTGCGGGCCATCTGCACAAGATGACTCCGAGGGCTCCCTGCCTCCATTTCCACTGTATACTGCCACGGTGCTTGGGGTCACCTGCCTCGTCTTCCTCACTACATCCACCTCCTCCAGCTGCTCCTGCTCCTCCTCTCTTGTCACCTGGGAAGAAAATCCACTCATTTCACCAGACAATGCTTCTACTCCAATGTCCTCCTCCTCCTCCTCCTCCATTTCAGTCCCCACCGGACTCATTGTGCCACGAACTGTAGTCGCCAAGTCTCCCGTCCCCTGCCCAGACAGATTTTTCAGCATCTGTTCCAGGACATGAAGCAGTGGAATAATGTTATTCATCCCGTAGTCCTGGCGACTGACAAATAACGTCGCCTCCTCGAATGGCCTCAACAAACGGCAGTGTCACGCATGAGCTGCCACTGGCTGACATCAAAGTTACACAGGGGAGTACTTCTGTCTGCCTGGATCATCAAAAAATCGTTAATGGCCTTTCTCTGTTCATACAGTCGGTCCAACATGTGCAGGCTGGAATTCCAGCGGTGGAAACATCTGCATAATCAGAGTGTGTTGGGGGAGGCCGTTCTGCCGCTGCAACTCGTGGAGGTGTTCCTGGCTTTGTACGAATGGATAAAGTGCATGCACAGTTTCCTGGCCATTTTCAGAATGTTCTGAAGATCGTGGAAGACTTCAGGAACCTTTTCACAACCAGATTGAACACATGCGCCATGCAGGGCGCATGGACCATCCCTCCTCGTGCGAGCGCGGAACACCATGTTACTACTATTGTCCGTCACCATGGTTCCGATTTGCAGTTGGCGCGGAGAAAGCCACACATCGATTTCTTGCTGCATGACGCGGAGCAGTTCCTCCCCTGTGTGACTTCGTTCGCCGAGGCAAGCCAGGTGTAGAACTGCGTGACACCGCTGTGCCCACACATGTGGTATGATGGAGCAGCACTTGTGGAGGCTGAGATGGTGGTGGTGGATGGGGAGAGGAGGCGGACATTGGCGCAGGTGCTGCAGTTTGAAAACATGGAGGAGAACGCGGCGTCTCCTGTCCAAGTTGTTGGTGTGCCTGGGCTGGAAGCACATTCACCCAGTGGGCCGTACAGGACATGTACTGGCCCTGACCGTAGTTACAGCTCCAGACGTCCGCGCTGCCGTGCACCTTGGAACAAACCGATAAGCTCAAGGACTGACCCACCTTCTGTTCTACATATTTATGAAGTGCTGGTACTGCCTTTTTGGAAAAGAAATCACGGATTGGAACTCCCCATCTCGGCTCGGCACAATCCATTAGTTCTCTGAACGGTGCAGAGTCCACCATTTGGAAAGGGAGAGACTGCAGTACCAACAACTTGGACAGGAGCACGGTCAGCTGCTGCACCTTAGGATGGTTGGACGCATACTGTTGTCTCTTTGCAATCGCCTCGCTGAACGACTGCTGGCACCATGAGTAGCGAGGAGCAGGAGCATCTGGACCAGGAGATGATGTCAAAGAGAAACAGCTCCCTTCTGCAGAGGTGGTGGAGCCTTGACTGGCTGCAATGGGATGCATGGGATGGACCACCACATCTGAGCCACGTTTCTCCCAGGCCACCGGATGGTGACGCTGCATGTGTTGACGCAGGGCCGTGGTGCCAACGTTAGCTCCCTGGCCACGCTTCACTTTCTGCCCACAGATTCTACATATACCCATATTCGGCTCCTCCGGTGTCTTAGCAAAGAACTGCCACACCGCCGAGTATCGAATTTACCGCCAACGCTCCGCACTGAGTGACTACTGCCGCCGCTGCCTCGCTGAGCCCCTGTGCTGGCTACTTTCTTGGACCTGCGAAGCGGGTTTTTTACCCCGTGGTGCCGCTTGGCTCCCGACCTCGACACTGCTGCTATCCTGCTGTACTCACGGCCACACGACCCACTTGCTGGCTGTGCTGCTGCCTGACGCCAAGCTGACGCCCCTCTCCCTGACGATGATGAAGCCCTTGCCTCACCCGGCTCCCAAGTGCGGTCGGCTACATCATCATCTATTTGTGTTTCATCGTCACTGCTGTCCTCATCACCGTCTTTGTATGCCGAGCTGACCTCTCACAACATGACCTCCCCTGCCACTCTCCACATCTATACTTGGCCGCCTACTGCAAGAAGCAGCGATATTGGCCCCATTTCTTCGCTGCCAATTAGCTGCTGACTGCCCTCCTCAAATTGTTCATCCTCGCTATATAGTGGCGCTGAGCCCAGACCACATAGTAGATCTCGGGCTGAGTGGAACCGATGGGACCAGAGGCGGGCTGAGGACAGGTGAGGGCCGCTGACCCGCTCCCGGCCATGCCAACTAATGGTTGTGTCTGAGGTTCCCACCGACTCTTGGCTGGGGTTGTCAGATGTCATCTGGAGGAAGAGGATGACCTAGTCAACCAATCAAGAACCCTTGGGTTGCTGAACAACACACGCCGCTAGATAACAGCGGCAGTTGTGGCCTCACCGAGTGACCCCTGCTGCGCACGTCCCCTTGCTGTGCTGCGACCTGGGGCCTGTTCCAGGAATGTTTGTGCCACTGCCACTCGCAGGTGCAGAGCCTGCCACATCTCTGTCTGACATACTGTTTGTTCTAAAATGTACAGACACTGTTTGATGAAGATATCGTGTATGATAAATATACACCCTGTTTTGACTCCAAATGAACCCATTAACAAGCTTGGGTACCCCTTGGATATAATTTGCGCTCCACAATTGGCCAGTAAAATTTTACTTGTATGTGTCTTTTAAAAACACGGTTTGTTTTACTAAATGTAAAAGCACAAACAGGCTTAATTAACCTTCGGACATGAATTAGGCTACAGAAAAATATATATATTTTGGCGTTGAAAAAGACGGTTTTATTTTGTCAGCACACCAGCAAAACAACGCTAAATTAACCCCTGGATGTAAATTGCGCCAAAGAATTGAGCCGCCACAAACTAGTAGCTTTGTAGCGTGTTACAATTGTGTGTTTTTTCTACGCCACACAACAAGAGATACAGTTGTAATTAACCTTTGCTTGTGAATTAGGCTACAGAAAAATTTATATATTTTGCCGTTGAAAAAGGCGGTTTATTTTTGTCAGCACACCAGCAAAAGAACGCTTAATTAACCCCTGATGTAATATGCGCCAAAGAATTGCGCCCCATAAACTAGTAGCTTTGTAGCGTGTTACAATTGCAATTTTCTACGCCAAACAACAAGATATACAGTTGTAATTAACCTTGCTTGTGAATTAGGCTACATGAAAAATTTATAAATTTTGGCGTTGAAAAAACGGTTTATTTTTGTCAGCACACCACAAAACACGCTTAATTAACCCTGGATTAAATTGCGCCAAAGAATGAGCTGCACAAATAGTAGCTTTGTAGCGTGTTACAATTGCATGTTTTCTACGCCACACAACAAGAGATACAGTTGTAATTAACCTTTGCTTGTGAATTAGGCTACAGGAAAAATTTATATATTTTGGCGTTGAAAAAGACGGTTTATTTTTGTCAGCACACCAGCAAAACAACGCTTAATTAACCCCTGAATGTAAATTGCGCCAAAGAATTGAGCCGCATAAACTAGTAGCTTTGTAGCGTGTTACAATTGCGTGTTTTCTACGCCACACAACAAGAGATACAGTTGTAATTAACCTTTGCTTGTGAATTAGGCTACAGGAAAAATTTATATATTTTGGCGTTGAAAAAGACGGATTCTTGGGGTCAGTACACCAGCAAAACAACACTTAATTAACCCCTGGATGTAAATTACGCAATAGAATTGAGCAGCCAAAAATGAAGTGGTATTTGTATTGTAAAAACACTGTATCTTTAAATGAATACAACAGGAACTGGCTTAGATCCCACTTGGATATTGAATGTATATGCAGCTGCAGTGGACGCACACTGGATTTCAGATCCAATACCCCAAAAAATTAGAAATAGAACATTAAGAGAACAGTCTCTGAGACAAGCTGAGACACCCCACAGAAATCGCTATATAAAAATAAATTCTTCAATAAGAGCTATCAGCCGCGGCAGCACCTTCCCTGATGAGCACAGTGAGAGGAGTTGTGAGCTCCCGGCGTCGCGCCCGACTTATATAGTGCGGTGATGTCACAGAATCCCGCCGGTCCTCTGATTGGCTTCACCTCTGCACATGGCATGCAGGCTATGCCCTTCTATCTCCCAGAGTGGGTTGCCCCATGTAGCGCCATGTGCTCGCAGCAATTTTATCAATCAAAAGCACACTTCATTCACCCGAAGTACCCCAAAGTTTGACTTCGTTCCGAACCGAAGTTTTCCTGAAATTCTAAACGAATTCCACTTCGTTAGAATTGATTCGCCCATCTCTAGCCATGGGCCTAAGTAGGGTATTAGGCCTGCCAAGATTGTACTTCTTTTACACAACGCTATATGCAATCTTTGTAAAATATGGTACACCGGTAATGGAAATGGCACATGTTAACTGGCAGGAGCCCCATTTCACTTTTGCAACAGGGCCCAAGCGTGGCACAAGATATACGTCATAAAAAAAAGAGAAGTGTATATATTTGTGGATCACAATAACGCACTGGTATATTTCAGCGTTATGTGGACTTAAAATCTGGCAACATTACACTTTTTGGCATTGATTAAGATTTAGCAATAGAGAGAACTCTATTTCCAGGACACAGTGAGGAAAAAAGTATTTAGTCAGCCACCAATTGTGCAAGTTCTCACACTTAAATAGTTGAGAGATGCCTGTAAGTGACATCATAGGTAGACCTCAACTATGAGAGACAAAATGAGAAAACAAATCTCGAAAATCACATTGTCTGATTTGGAAAGAATTTATTTGCAAATTATGGTAGAAAATAAGTATTTGGTCACCTACAAACAAGCAAGATTTCTGGCTTTCACAGACCTGTACCTTCATAGCTATAGGAGGTGCAGCAGTAGCAGCTGCTACCAAGCCTTGCATCCTGAGGGGGCGCAAAAGCCCCTTTGACAGATAAGAAGACACCGGTATTGGAAATGGCATGTGGTAACTGGCAGGGGTGCCAGTAGGGCAGTATGGGCAGTACTCCTGTCAGGGGCCCTAATTAAATAGGGGCCCACTGATATGTTATGGAACTAGCAATAGGTGGGGGCCCCATTTGTTTTGGCTGCATGAGGCCCTGAAATGGTTAATAGATGACTGATGTCAGCCCTGGTAACGGGGGTCCCCATTTCACTTTTTGCACCGGGGCCCAAGAACTTGAACTTATGCCTCTTCAGGCTGGACTAGATTAGATGAGAGTACCATTGGTGGCACTGAGAACATGCCAATGGGGAACATGGAGGTTCCAGTTCGACAAGATTAGGCAGCAGTTCCATTGGTGGCAGTGAGTACACGGCAATGGGGAACAGCCAGGTTTCAGTTCGACAAGATTAGGCAGCAGTACCATTGGTGGCAGTGAGAACATGGCAATGGGGAACAGCAAGGTTCTGGTTTGATAAGATTAGGCAGCAGTACCATTGGTGGCAGCGAGAACACAGTAATGGGGAACAGCGAGGTTCAGGATAACAGGACTTAGTGCATTTGGTGGTAGTAAAGGTGGAGGCATTTAAAAAAATAAAGATCTGGAGAGCTACAAGGAGGAGGAGTAAGAGGTGCATTCAGTGCACATCAAGGTCATACAAGTGTATATTTCAAAATAAATTCAATCATAGGACTTGTAAATCTAGCTGTTGGCAGCACTAGAATGCAATTTGTAGAAGCTGCAGGCACAAGAACTACAGACATGAGATGTAGTGTAGTTTAAATGAGTATTTCGCATTGTCAAGAAGACGTTCTACAGTTTGCTGGTCAGTGATATCGGCAATCGGGGTAACAAAATGGTCAGAGATCCACACTTGATTCATTTTGATAAATGTCAAACGATCCACATTTTCAGGGGAAAGATGGATACGTTCGTCAGTTATCACCCTGCCAGCCGTGCTGAATGTGCGTTCTGAGATAACGCTGGCTTCTGGGCAGGATAAAACTTCTATGGTGTGTCGAGCAAGCTCAGGCCATTCATCCAGTTTGGACACCCAGAAGTTGAATGGGTCCAGACTACGTCCGAAAATATCGATGTTGAGCAGCAGGTAGTCATGGACCATGTTCTAAAGGCTGCCTTGCCTTGCAGACGTTGGTGAGGTGGTAAAAATCGATCGTCAAATGTCACCCAGAAGGGTTCTGCCACACCGCCTGCTGCGGCTATTTGCCATTCTACTGCTGCCGCGTTGCTGATGTTGTTCCACCGTGACATTAGAATATGAAGACGCAAAAGATGTCTCGAGTTGGTCAATGAGCACTGTATCAAAATACTGTATTCTACTATCAATTTCTGTGGGTGGAAGGAAATTGCACATTTTTGTCTTGGAACATGGATCAACGAGGGTGGTCACCCAGTAATCGCTGTTCATTTTTATTGCCTTGATGTGTGGATCATGTTGCAGATAATTTAGCCTCCAAGCACTCATGTGTGAGATGCTGCCAGGATCTCCGAGGCCTCGGGGTCAAGGGGCACTAATGGGATCTTCCTCATCTTCCTCCTCCTCCTTCTGTAATCTAGGCCAACCTCTTACCCAGGGGCGTAACTACCAGGGTAGCAGACGTAGCAGCTTCCTCGGGGCCCGGGCTCTTAGGGCGCCCGGCACCGGGGCAGCTTCTAACACGTCTGCTAACCCGGTAGTTGCCGGCAGTGAACATACCAGTTTTCAAAGGCAGGACTGCTTGCAGTTAGCAGAGTGAAGCCTGCAGGGTAAGAGGAAAGCAGCAACCTTTTACAGCTGCTTGGCTACGGGTCCGCCCTCCTTGGGGGCCTGGCAGGACAACAAACAAAAACTTCCTGCCGGGCCCCCAGGTTCATAACAGAGGTAGTATCCTTAGGGAGCAGCACGATCCCCTCACAGCTCACAGAGCTGTTCCCTCAACAGCCACATCCTCCCCTCTGCTCCGTGCTCACACTCCCTCCAGCTGCTGCGTGCACGGTTGGGACGGTGGAGGAGGGGTGTCTGCACTGCCGGCTGGGAGCAACTCCTCCGTCCCCAACGAGACCTCTGGACTGCCTGAGGGCTCAAATGCAAACAGGTAAGTGTGTGTATGTATAGATGTGTCTGTAATGTATTTATGAATATACATGTGTGTGTTTGTAGATGTGTGTATGTATATATGTGTGTCTTGGTGTCTGTGATGTGTGTGTGTAATATCTAAGTGATCAGCATTCAGTGCAGTGAGAAGAGGGTGAAGCTACCACAATAAAAACAAAGTAAAATCTATTGTTTAAACAAAGAATCGCAGTCAACTAATATCAGCATGTGAGTGACGTGTGTGGGATGTGTCAGGCGTGTGACCAGCGTGCAAGTAGCGTGTGCGGGATGTGTCTGGCGTATGACCAGCTTGTACGAGATGTGTCTGGCATATTACCGGTGTGTATGGGATGTGTCTGGCGTATTACCGGTGTGTGTGGGATGTGTCTGGCGTGTGCAGGATGTGTCTGTAGTGTGCGGGATGTGTCTGGTGTACACAATTTTTTCTGTTATTCTTGACAGAACATGTGATAAGTTAATTTTTTTTTAAAAGGACTGGGGGTGGGAGGCATTGAAAAGTTTGCTATGGGACCCTGTCATTTCTAGGTACACCCCTGCTCTTACCACTGAAGTGTAATCAGTACTGGTGGTGTCCACCCCTGCCTCCTCATCCTCCTCCACTTCCTCATCCTGACCATCACCAGAGCCCTTGCTAGCTTCATGTGCTCTAGTCTGTGAGCTGAACTGCCGTCCTGCACCCGCCCTCAGCCTAGAGCCACCGCCTAAAGAAGACCTATACAATTACAAAACAGTCGGGCCTTCTAAATTCTCTGGAAAGTAAGACTGTGTCTGCCTCCTCCCCCTCCTCCATCACTGCTGGGACCTGCTGTCGCAGAGTGCCTAATGCTTGTTTCAGTAAAAACATAATCAGAAAGATCATGTTGACAAGGGCATTGTCCCGACTGACCATTTTGGTGGCCTCCTCAAAACTGTCAAGGATGGTGCAGAGATCCTTCACCTGGCTCCACTCTCTATGGGTGTACACCCTGAGATCCGCACCCCTACCAGTCAGGTCATGCGACACTTCATACTGTATAATGGCATTACGCTGCTGCCACAATCGCTGGAGCATGTGGAGGGTGGAATTCTGGTGTGTTGCCACATCACATATCAGACGGTTGACAGGAAGGCCCAGATCACACGGCAATGCTGCCAGTTGTGCCGAAGCAGGGTGCAAACGGCGGAAGTGTGAGCTAAGACCTCGAGTCTTCCTCAACAGACAGTCAAGACCCGGGTAGCGCTTGAGAAATTTCTGCACAACCAGGTTCCTGACATATGCCAGGCAAGGAATGTGCATAAGTCTACCAATTTTAAGGGCAGCAAAGAGATTGCTCCCATTGTTGCACACCACCTTGCCTGGTGCCAGGTTCTTATCACCCAGCCACTGTTCGGTCTGAGTGCATAGAACTGTCCACAGCTCTTGAGCTGTATGTTGACGGTCTCCAAATTAATTTTTGAACAACCTGGTTTCTCTTGGCACATGATGCTACCCGTTGAAGTTGGGGATCTGGACTCTGCACCATCCCAGCAGTGTGGAACAGTGTCAGCCGAGACCCATCACCAGAGACACTGTCATCCACCAAACTCACCCAGTGAGCAGTCAGTGAGATGTTACGCGCTTGACTGTACTTACTAGTCCATGTGTTTGTAGTGAGGTGGACACAGATGCAGCCAACACGCTGGAGATCTTTTCTACAACGTGGCGGGCCAGGGCAGGGACAGATTTTCTGGCAAAGAAATGACTGCTCGGCATCTGATATTTGGGGCATGCCAGGGCCATGATATGGCAGAACCCATCTGTGTCCATCAGGTGGAAAGGCAACATTTCCAAGGCCAACAGCCTGACAATGATGACTTTCAAGCTTTTGGCTTTGGGATGGCTGGGGTGAAAGCGTATCTTATGCTCCCACACCTGGTACACAGAAGGCGGGCTGCCGGACTGGCTGCTGTATGGTGTGCAGTTCACACTGGTGGAAGGGGAAGGTATAGGCTGTATTGCTGGTGGTGGGAATCGGCCAACAGTATTTGCGACTCAGGATGGTGCTAGCTCATGCTTCTCTGGCACATCAGCAGCAGAGGACCGCTTGGGCTTGGAAGTGGTGGAGGAGGATAGGCAGAAGATGTCATGGTGGTTGGAAGCCCAGGACCTATGTGGCCTTTTTTCTCCAAGCGACTATTCCACAGCAATTCATGCTTTCCATGAATGTGCCTGTTCATGCTCATGGTGCTTAAAGTCTTTTTATTCTTTCCTCAGTCAGCAAATCTGAGGCTTGAACGAAAGAGGCCCAGGCTTCACAGGTCATGGACTTCTTCGACTGTGAAAACCTAGTACCGGTGTTCTCAATGCCACCACTGACCACAGCTGGCGGAGAAATGTCAGCGGACTTGTGCAACTGCCCTCTACCTTTCAGACCCGCACTGACACTACTCAAAAGACCACATTGGATCCGGAGTGTCATCATCATCAAGAGTGACTTCCTCTTCCTCACAGTCTACATCCTCAGGCTGTGGGCTAGAAGCCACAGGCACTGCAAGGTATTGCTGACCACTTGGTATTTCTGCCGACTGACCAGCTTCCTTCTCCTCCTCTGAGGGCATCAGCAACTGGGCGTCAGAGCAAACAAAATAATCCTCTTTTTCCTATTGATCTTTTTCAATGCCTTCTGACCCCAACTGCATTATGTGATCAAAGATCTCGTCAGAATATGGATTAATTGGAGTGGTCTGTATATTGAGTTGTGACATTCAGCCCGTGTTTGGTTCAGTTTGGACTGATGATGATGATTAATTTTGTGGCCGTGACTGAGAGAAAGAGGAGGTAAAACTGCTGGATGCAGGGTCTGATAACCACTGAAGAACAGATTGGAGGAGCTGTTGAGTAATGAGACGCACAGGGAACTGAGCAAGCGATGACAGGCCTGACGGTCCTGCGACTGACGATGTGCTCGCTTGTGTGTTGTCCGGAGCACTGGAAGGAGTGCCTTGTCTTGTACCTCTATCTCCACTTCCTACACCCTCCTTGCTCGTTTACCACCTCTAGTTCTCACCATGTTCAAAAGCTAAATATTATAGCTCTGTGCGTGGCACAAGATATATGTACTAAGATAGAGAGAAGGGTATATATATGTGGATCACAATAACGCACTGGTATATGTCAGCCTTATGGGGACTTAAAATCTGTCAAAATTACACTTTCTGCCATTGAGTAAGATTTAGCAACAGAGAGAACTTTATTTTCTGGATATATACCTGTATGACAATAACACACAGTATATTTGAAAGGTATTTCACCCCTAAAACAGCCAAAATTTAACTTTTCTCCACTCAGTATAATTTTCACCAACCAACCAGTATTTAAAATATATTTCTTTGCATCGGAGATTTGGAGACAGTGTGTTATACAATGACTGAACCCCCAAAACTGCCAAAATGAACTTTTCTCCACTCAGAATAATTTTCACCAACCAACCACTATTAAAAATATATTTCCTTGCACATGAGATTTGAAGACTGTGTGTTATACAATTACTAAACCCCCAAAACTCCAAAAAATGCAATTTTCACCAACCATCCACTATTTAAAATATGTTTCTATGTATAGAAGATTTGGATACGGTGTGTTATACAATTACTTAATGCTCAAAATTGCAAAAAATGAAGTTTTCTCCACTCAGTATAATTTTTACCAACTAGCCACTATTTAAAATATGTTTCTTTGTATAGGAGTTCTGAAGATGGTGTGTTATACAATTACAGAACCCCCAAAACTGCAAAAACTGAACTTTTAGGCACGGAGTATGATTTAGCAAATTCAAGCACTTTG
Source organism: Phyllomedusa bahiana (assembly GCA_025379985.1). Taxonomy (NCBI): domain Eukaryota; kingdom Metazoa; phylum Chordata; class Amphibia; order Anura; family Hylidae; genus Phyllomedusa; species Phyllomedusa bahiana. The sequence goes on along the minus strand of JAODAL010009429.1, from coordinate 60,939 downwards.
TATAATATATATCCATGTATATGAGAGTTAGGTGTTATGTGAGCCTGCAAATATAGCCAAAAAACAGCTTCTGGGTGTGGGAAAGATGTAGCCTGCAATACCAAACTCCCTAACTATTTATGTCTATGGAGAGGAAAATGCTATCTAAGTCTTGATTCCCTAAGCTTGATGCACACACCCCTAACTAACTAACAACCTAACTAATCTAAATAGCAGCTTTTCCTTTCTAAAATCGCTAATAAACAAATCTTGTGCCTGCATGCAAACAGACAGAGAGCAGTCTGTACAGTACACAGAATGAGCTGAAAATGGTGCTCAGAACGCAATACAGTGAAATATATATATATATATATAACGTGATTTTAGCAGCCAATGAGAGCCCTACACCTCAGCGATGACGTTTTTGACACTGATTACATGGCGACCAAAAGTGCAGAAAGGCACTGAAAACTATTAAAATGCCGTGTCGAACACCATGGTAAATGTTTGGTTCGAGTTCAAGAAAATAGAGTACTACTTGAACTTAACTTTTATCGAATGGTTCGATCAACACTAATTAAAACAAGTCAAGGAACAAATTGTATAGTAAATGTTGATTACCTGTTGCTGATCCACTTCATATAATAAATATTAATATAGATATACACTCACCGGCCACTTTATTAGGTACAACATGCTAGTAACGGGTTGGACCCCCTTTTGCCTTCAGAACTGCCTCAATTCTTCGGGGCATAGATTCCACAAGGTTTGCAACGATGCTCAATTGGTTACCAAGGGGCCCAAAGAGTGCCAAGAAAATATTCCCCACACCATGACACCACCCCCACCAGCCTGAACCGTTGATACAAGGCAGGATGGATCCATGCTTTCATGGGTTTTTGACGCCCAAATTCTGACCCTACCATCCCGGGAATGTCGCAGCAGAAATCGAGACTCATCAGACCAGGCAACGTTTTTCAATCTTCTACTGTCCAATTTCCCATGAGCTTTTGGGGAAATTGGAGCCTCAGTTTCCTGTTCTTAGCTGAAAGGAGTGGCAAACCCCGGGGTGGTCTTCTGCTGCTGTAGCCCATCTGCCTTAAAGTTCGCCATACTGTGCGTCAGAGATGCTCTTCTGCCTACCTTTTTGTACGGTGCTTTTGAGTCACTGTTGCCTTTCCCATCACTCGAACCGTCTGCCCATTCTCCTTTGACCTCTGGCTCAACAAGCATTTCCGCCCACAGGACTGGCCCCTCCTGGATTTTTTTCTTTTTCGGACCATTCTCTGTAAACCCTAGAGATGGGGTTTTTGCGTGAAAAAACCCAGGAGATCAGCAGTTTCTGAAATACTCAGACCAGCCCTTCTGGCACCAACAACCATGCCATGTTCAAGGCACTCAATCACCTTTCTTCCCCATACTGAGCCGGTTTGAACTGCAGGAGATTGTCTTGACCATGTCAAAATGCCTAAAATGCACTGAGTTGCCGCCATGTGATTGGCTGATTAGAAATTAAGTGTTAACGAGCAGTTGGACAGGTGTACCTAATAAAGTAGCCGGTGAGTGTATATGTATATCTATAGGTATATAAAATAAAAAACACTGCCAGGATTCCAGTATTTTCTTCAACCTGCTTTCCAAAAAATGGATTTAAAACTGATCAAAAAGCATTGTTCCCCCCAAAATACCTACACATCTACGTACACAGAAAAATAAAAAAGGTATGGCTCTCAGACTTTGACGATGCAAAAACATCTTTTCCTTTTTGAATAAAAGTGTTTTTATTGTGCAAAAGTAGTGAAACATAAGAAATATACAAATTGGGTATCGACCTGCTGAGTAAAGCTAGCATGCCATTTATACCACATGGTGACCGCTGTACAAAAAAAAAATAAAGAACACTTCCAGGATTGCTGTATTTTGTTCAAAGCTCCTCACAAAAATCTTAATAAAAAGTGAACAAAGTGTAATTTGCACCCCATAATGGTACCAATAAAAAATCAACTCATCCCACAAAAAACAAGCTCATAATAAGCTCAGTATACAAAAAAATAGAAAAGCTATGGCTGTCAGAATAGGACAACATAAAATTGTATATTTATATTGTGTGACAGTAAAAAATTATATAAAATTTATATCATTTTAATTGTACCGACCCACATAGTAAAGTTATCCTGTCATTTATCCTGCACGTCGAATGCTGTAAAATTGAAACCCAAAAAATAATGACGGAACTGCATTTTTTTCCCCCCATTTTCATTTCCAAATGCGAAAAAATACTATGGAACACCTGTGTGCCCAAAATGCACAATACATCCGTAGATGAGATCCAGGAGGAGTGTTGAATCCGAAATGGGATGACTTATGGAAGGTTTCACCTGTTCTGGTATTTTGGGGACTTTGCAAATATGACATAGCCCCCACCAAAATCTGCCTTTCAAAAGCCAAATAATGCTCCCTCCCTTATATACCCTATCATGCGCCAAAACAGCATGTTTACACCCATTTATAAGGTACTACTGAACTTGGAAGAAATTGCGTAACAAAATTTGGGGTGCTTTTTTTCCAGGATTCTTGGTAAAAATTAAACATTTACAGCAAATTTCTTCATTTTCACAGCCTAACGCTAATACAACGTAATTTGTATTATACAACGTAATTTTTGGAACACCTTTGGGGTCGATATACTCACTACAACAAAGTTCCGTCATTGTGTTTTGGGTTCAATTTTACAGTGTTCGCCATGCGGGATAAATGTCAGGATAACTTTATGATATGGGTCGGTGCAATTACAATGATATACATTTATATTGTTTTATTACTTTTGCACAACAGAAATGCGTTTATAAAAAAAAGAAATGTTTTCATGCTGTCATAGTCTGATAGCCATAACTTTTTTATTTTTCTGTTTAAGGAGCCAAGTATGGCTTCCTGGTAGTGGTTTTTTTTTTCATTTTTAACAGCAGTATAAATGACATGCTTTTAAATCCATTTCTTAGAAGACAGAAAATACTACAATCCTCGTAGAGGTTTTTAAATTTATGTTTAATAGGGTGCACCGTGCAGTATGCGATTATGGCAATACCCAATATATAGAGTTTTTTTTATGTTGAAGCGCTTTAAAAAAAATAAAATAAGGAGTTTATAAGGGCTTTTTTGTGGGATGAACTGATATTTTAATTGATACCATTTTTGCGTTTATATAAATTTTTTATAAGGGCTTTTTTGTGGGATGAACTGACATTTTAATTGATACCATTTTGGCGTTTATATAAATTTTTTATCACTTTTCATTCCATTTTATGTGCTGATTTTTTTAAATATTTTTTTTTACGACATTCACTGGGCGGGTTAATTAACATAACAGATTTATAGAGTAAATTGCTATGCATGTGGTGATACCAAATATGATTACTTTATTTCTTTTTGAACTTTTTTGGGTTGATTGGCATTTGTAAAGAGGAAAAGAGCAGAGTACTTTTTTTTTTTACATTTACATTTTTTTTTAACTTTTCCCCATAGGGGATTTGTATCAGTGATCCTCAGGTCACTTATACTATAGAGATCAGTACAGAGCAGAACTGCTCTGTACTGGTCTCTATGGCAACTGTCAGTCACCATACTTTAGTAAAGCATCTGGACTGTCGGGTATGGACAGCACCACTGCTGCACGGACTATAAGTAGAAGGAGCTCAAAGTTCGTGTGGAACTTCGAACTTAGAGGCGTTCAATTCGAAGTTCGATTTGAACTCGAACCCCATTAAAGTCAATGGGAGAAGATGTTTGGGTTAATTTTTATACCTTTTTTTATACAGGTGAGGAGAAGCTGGATACTGGATACTGGAAACAGTAAACTGGATACATGGAAGAACTTAGTGAAGAAAATTTTGCTCTAAGAGTGACAGAAAAGAATTGAGAGGCTAAAATACTTAATTCCTTTCAATGGCTAACTGAAAAGATGAGGACAGCTTGCAAGGAAGGGCGTAGCTATAGGAGGGTGGGGTGCAGCGGTAGCAGCTGCTACAGGGGCCCTGCTTCCTGAGGGGGCGTAAGAAGACACCGGTATTGGAAATGGCACATGGTAACTGGGAGGAGCCCCATTTCACTTTTGCAACAGGGCCCAAGCGTGGCACAAGATATATGTAATAAAAAAGTGAGAAGTGTATATATATGTGGATCACAATAACGCACTGGTATATTATAGTGTTATGTGGACTTAAAATCTGGCAAAATTCCAGTTTTTGACATTGATTAAGATTCAGTAACAGAGAGAACTAGGATACAATGGGGAAAAAAGTATTTAGTCAGCCACCAATTGTGCAAGTTCTTCCACTTAAAAAGATGAGAGAGGCCTGTAATTTACATCATAGGTAGACCTCAACTATGAGAGACAAAATGAGAAAACAAATCCCCAAAATCCCATTGTCTGATTTGGAAAGAATTTATTTGCAAATTATGGTGGAAAGTATTTGGTCACCTACAAACAAGCAAGATTTCTGGCTTTCACAGACCTGTAACTTATTCTTTAATAGGCTCCTCTGTTCTCCACTCATTACCTGTAGTAATGGCACCTGTTTGAACTTGTTATCAATATAAAAGACACCTGCCCACAACCTCAAACAGTCACACTTCAAACTCCACTATGGTGAAGACCAAAGAGCTGTTGAAGGACACCAGAAACAAAATTGTAGCCTTGCACCAGGCTGGGAAGACTGAATCTGTAATAGGCAGGCAGCTTGGTGTGAAGAAAGAAACTGTGGGAGTGTGACGGCTGGGTAGTGGATCCGCCGGACCACCGCAAGCGATGATAGTTAAGCCACGCCAGGGAACGTTATCTCAGTAGCCCCCGGTTTTCACCAGAGCCCGCCGCAAAGCGGGATGGACTTGCTGCGGCATAAGGCTACCAGGTCGTCCCCCCTGACGTGACTTGCTTGCGATGGCGGCCAAGGTGCAGCGTGGTACAGAATCGTAGTCCGAGAATCTTAGTCGTGGGCAGGCAGAAGGTCAGGACAGGCGGCAATGGTTCGTGGTCGTGGACAGGCAGGAAGGTCAGGGCAGGCGGCAGAGGTTCGGAGTCGAGAAACGTAGCAAGGGGTCTGGTACACGGTAAGGCGAGAGTATACTTTTGGGACGCTTTCTCTAAGGCTCGGGGCAACATAGATCCAGCAGGGAAGTGACGTGGATGCAAAACCCATATAGGGACAGCGCCCGGCAATTACCCCGGCGCACTGTCCCTTTAAATTTACATGGACAAGCGCGCGCTAGAGGGCGCGCATGCGCATTCCGGCCGGCAGGGGACGAGGACCGGACGGGAGCGAGGCCAGGTGAGTGGATGGGACGGGTGCGACCACGGCCAGCAGTGCGGCCCGCGGCGCCACCCGTCCCCGCCGGGGACCCGTCATGGGGAACGCGGGTGCGACCGCGGTCCGTGGACCGGATCGTGGCGCAACCCGTTACAGTTCCTTCCCCCTCCCTCCTTAGCTCTCCCCACCTTTTTAGGCTGCAGAAATCTGAGGATGAGATCCCGATTCAGGATGTTAGATTCTGGCTCCCAGGATCTCTCCTCGGGTCCGAAGCCCCTCCAATCCACGAGGAAGAAACGTCTCCCTCTGACCGTCTTCATAGCCAAAATGTCCTTTACCTCGAAGATGTCAGCGGATTCGGCTACTGGGGAAGGCGTCACATTCTTCCGAGAGAACCGGTTCAGAACCAGAGGCTTAAGGAGGGATACATGAAATGCGTTGTGGATCCGGAGAGATGGAGGCAAACAAAGCTTGTATGTCACCGGGTTCAATTGCCGAAGAACCTTGAAGGGTCCGAGGAAGCGAGGGCCCAATTTAAGACTGGGAACCTTCAGGCGCACATACCTTGAGGAGAGCCAAACTTGGTCCCCAGGGAGAAACGTCGGGGCAGGTCTTCTCCTTTTGTCAGCCTGAGTCTTCATGCGGGCAGAGGCCCGAAGTAGAGAACGTCGCGTCTCTTGCCAGATGGCCTTGATATCCCGAACTTGGTCGTTGACAGCGGGCACCTCCGAGTCAGAGGGCAGGGGAAAGGGGGGGGGGGGGTGCGGATGGCGGCCATAGACTACAAAGAACGGGGAGACGCCGGCTGCATCCGTGTTACGATGGTTATAAGAAAATTCGGCCCACGGGAGCAGCTCGGTCCAGTTGTCCTGACGTCCGGATACAAAGTGACGCAGGTATTCTCCCAGAATCTGGTTCACCCTCTCCACCTGCCCATTGGACTGAGGGTGATAGGCCGATGAAAAGTCCAACTTGACTTGCAGACGGGAGCACAACGCATGCCAAAATCGGGATACAAATTGAACACCGCGGTCGGAGACAATGTGTGAAGGTAACCCATGTAGCCGGAAAATATGCTGGAAGAAAAGACTAGCCAATTGTGGGGTAGATGGCAGGCCAGGGAGAGGCACAAAGTGGGACATCTTTGAGAACCGGTCCGTAACCACCCAGATGACCGAATTCCCAGAGGAAACTGGTAGGTCTGTGACGAAATCCATAGCTATGTGCGTCCAAGGGATTTCTGGCACGGGCAGTGGATGCAAGAGACCTGCGGGCCTGTGGCGTGGGACCTTGTTCCGAGCACAAGTGACACAGGCGAGGGTGAAGTCCTTGACATCCTGTGCTAGAGTCAGCCACCAGTAGTGCCGCGAGATCAAAGCGTAAGACTTCCGAGCTCCGGGATGGCCAGCCACGAAGGAGCTATGCCCCCACTCCAGAATCTTCTTCCTGAGTGCCAGCGGCACGTAAGTCTTGCCCATAGGAATGTTTTGGAGATCTGCGGGAGCCACGTGAACTAACCGTTCGGGGGAAATGATGTGTTGTGACACGGGTTCTTCACCGACCACGTCCGAGGCACGGGAGAGGGCATCAGCCTTGACGTTTTTCTCAGCAGGCCGGAAATGTATACGAAAGTCGAAACGTGAGAAAAAGAGCGACCACCGGGCTTGGCGAGGGTTTAGGCGTTGGGCCGTCTGAAGATACAACAAATTTTTGTGGTCCGTAAAGATGTTGATTGAATGACGAGCCCCCTCCAGCAGATGTCACCACTCCTCTAGGGCTAACTTGATGGCCCAGAGTTCGCCGTCCCCAATGGCATAGTTCCGCTCTGCCGGCGAAAAGGTCTTTGAGAAGAACCCACATGTGAGAATCTTGCCTTTGGGGCTTTTCTGTGTGAGGACCGCCCCTGCCCCCACGGAAGAGGCATCCACCTCCAAGGAGAACGGCCTCTCAGAATCAGGCCGGACCAAGACAGGAGCAGTGGAGAGGCAGTCTTTAGATCCACAAACGCCTTCTCAGCCTCCGGAGGCCAACATCTCGGGTTCGCATTCTTCCTAGTGAGGGCCACGATAGGAGTCACCAAGGTGGAGAAGTGGGGAATAAATTGTCGGTAATAATTCGCGAAGCCCAGGAAGCGCTGTATTGCCCGAAGACCGACAGGACGGGGCCATTGCAGCACCGCAGAGAGTTTTGCCGGGTCCATCTTTAGGCCTTTAGCCGAGACTATGTAGCCGAGGAAAGGTAGGCTGGTCCGATGGAATAAACATTTCTCCAGCTTGGCGTACAGTCGGTTGCTGCGCAGACGTCGCAGAACCTGGCGCACTTGTGCCCGGTGAGTCTGAAGATCAGGGGAGAAAATCAGGATGTCATCTAGGTACACTATGACGCAGGTGTACAAGAGATCCCGGAAGACATCGTTGACGAGTTCTTGGAACACCGCTGGAGCGTTACAGAGCCCAAAGGGCATCACGAGATACTCAAAATGTCCATCTCGGGTATTAAACGCCGTCTTCCACTCGTCCCCCTCCCGAAATCTGATGTGGTTATAGGTAGTGTTGAGCGATTTTTATCGACAAAGTTGAAATCTGCAAGGTTTTTATGGTGATCGAAATTTTCAGATCATACGATAATTAAGGTTAAAATCTGTGCATCATCTATTAAGATCGCGCCATTTTCGGCGCTTCCTGTAATTTTGGCGGCCAGCAAATCAGATTACAGAATAGAGCAGGTGAGATGTGTGTGCGACATCATGACTGGGATGTGTATGGTTGCGATTGGCTGGAAAAATCACCTGACCTCGTATTACATAGAACAGCGTTTCCTGTTCAGCCTTTGTGTCTCTCAGCGTCTCATAGGAATAGGACGTGCGCTCTGCCTGTGGCCAAACAGCTCAGCGAAATTAGTCTATTTCTGCACAGAGAAACCTCTACTATTAGCTGGGATCCTTCCAATTTAGTTAGATTAGAGATTTGAAGATTTTATGTAGTTAGCTAGAGAATTTTAAAGCAGCATCTACCACTGTAAAGTCACAGGTGGAGCGGGGGAGGGGGAGGGCCGTGGGCGAACACAGACAAGCTCTATCTATAAAGAACACTGGATAAAGTTCACCAAGACTTAGTGTAGACATTGCACTGCAATATCTTTATTATTAACATTATGCTATTGAAATATTTCCTGGATATTGGGCAGCCTGAACTTATATTGGATACACATCATTTCTAGTAACTGCAGGTCTCTTTGTTAGGTGCAAAACTCCACTTTTATTATCAGTATACATTTCAGATAGGTGTTCATTTTCAATTTTAAACCCAAATTTCCAATCGTGTTGATATATCCACCTTGCAGTTAAATTACAATCCCGCAAATTGTAGTCGCACAGGTTGTTTGTTGCCAAAAAATACTGTGTATCATACGAAAACATAAAATTTCTGTTTTTTGACTTTTGCGCACCCAGCTTTGTTCATTGACGCAGCATCCACGTAAAATTTTAAAAAAGCAATTCTATAGTCACCACAGGTGAATTGAAAAGGGGCAAAAAATACCGCTGTATTAACGAAAACATAACAGATAAGTGTTTTTTGACTTTTGCCCCACCCAGCTTTGTTCATTGACGCAGCATCCACGTAAATCTTAAAACAGCAATTCTATAGTCACCCAGGTGAATTGAAAGGTGCAAAAAATACGGTGTATTATACGAAAACATAACAGATACGTGTTTTTTGACTTTTGCGCACCCAGCTTTGTTCATTGGAAAGCAGCATCCACGTAAATCTTAAACAGCAATTCTATAGTCACCACAGGTGAATTGAAAGGTCAAAAAATACCGGGGTATTATACGAAAAACATAACAACACGTGTTTTTTGACTTTTGCGCACCCCAGCTTTGTTCATTGACGCAGCCATCCACGTAAATCTTAAAACAGCAATTCTATAGTCACCAACAGGTGAATTGAAAGGTGCAAAAAATCCGTGTATTATACCAAAACATAACAATACGTGTTTTTTTACTTTGGCCCAGTCCAGATTTGTTGATAGATAACACCTTTTAGTTAAATTTGAATCCAGCAATTTTTTTTTTGATTAGAGGGATTTGAGAAAAGCCCGTGATTTGCCGTCCTTTTAATAAGAGACTTTCCAAAAAATATTCCCCTACCTTCTCAAATTTTTATATTTCTGAACATGGAGCGAAATGCAGGTGGTAGCGAGCAAAGACGGGTTTGCACATGGAGTAGAGGTACGAGAGAAGGTGCTCCTTCCATTTCTGGCGACAACACGCATGCCAGCGGATCGTCAGTTGCAGGACCGTCAGGGCCCGTCATCGCTGGGTCAGGGCCCTGTGAATCTAAGTAACGAACAACGTCGCCAATCTGGCCTTCAGTGGTTTTAAAGCAACCTGCATCTAGCATTCTTACCACCTCGTCCTCCCAGTCACAGCCACAAAAGTCGTCATCAGCATCATCAGCATCCGTCCAACATGAAGCAGCCCAAAAGTCAACTCGTGTACCCACCACTGTGGATAATCCATTGTCTGAAGACCTCTTTGATGACAAAATGCGGTTGGGGTCAGAAGGCATGTTTAAAAGATCAAGAGGTTGATTTAGTCTGCTCTGACGCCCAGTTACTGATGCCATCAGAGGAGGTGAAGGAAGCCGGTCAATCGGCAAAAAACACGGGCGGTCGGCAACACCTTGCATTTGCCCCTTGCTTGTAGCCCGCAGCTTCTGGATGCAGAAAAAGGTCAGGACGACCAAAGTAAACCTGTTTTGGGTGTTGATGATGATGACGACTTTGGGGGATCCATCCTGGTTTTTCCGTAAAATTTTGCTTGAAAAGCCCCTTATAAAGTGGAAGAGGGGGACGTTTGGGGTAGTGTCAATAGGGCCCCGGGCCCAAAAAAAAGGGGAGGGGCGGTCGCGAAGTCCGCTGATATATTCCCCCCACCCACGGTCGCGAAAAACCCCGGGTTCCCTCGCTTATCCCCGGTAAAAATGGCCCGGGGACTTCTCAACCCCTGGGCCTTCTTTGACAAGCCTTGATTCACCAGCGATGTTTATGCCCCTTTGCCGAAAAAGCTTTAATTTAGGGGCAAGAACCTTAAGGGTTAACCCCACCCAAAACTTTTTCTAGTCCAGCAGCAAATTGCATGATTTTGAAAAGGAGGGAACTCTTGGCCCAAAAAAGGGCCCAGACCGACGCCGGGCCCCCAAACCCACTGTACCCCCTCTTTCCCCGCCCCCTCCCCCTTTCCCCCAACCCACCAAGCGTTCCTCAGCTGCCATTGTTTTTTGAGTCATGTCGGGATCACCCTCTGCTTAAACCCTTTCCACCGCGCCCGAGAAACCAAACCAGCCCATAAGGCCCCTTCCTACCCTTTCCCCTTTCCGCCGTTGAGACCTGCCCCCTTTAAAAACCCGCCGTTAGCACCCCAGCCTTCTGTTTTTCCGGGTTTGGGAGAAGAAAAAAAAATTTTTCCCCAAAACCCCCCAAACCCAAAAAGCCTAAATGTTGGAAATTGCCGGGCTTTTGGTTTGGGAAAAATGTTCCCTTTTCCCGTTGGGGGCCCAAGATGGGTTCCCCCACGTCATGGCCCTCCCTGCCCCCAATACCAGATCCCGAAAAGGCATTTTTTTTCCCGAAAAGCCGTCCCTGCCCTGGCCGCACGTGTCACCCAAAAAATTTCAAGCGCTTGTCCTGCATCTGTTTTGGGAAAAAAAGCCCATCTAACCACCGGACACATGGACTAGTAAGCACGGCCATGGCCGCTATTATCTCTGTGGACAGCTCACTGGGTGAGATGGGGTGGATGTCTCTGGGGGTGACGTTGGCTCTCAGGCTCGACGCACGCTTTCAAAACGCAGGGATGGTGCAGGGCTCTTTCCCCCAAGGTACTCTGGTGGCATCACGTGCCGAGAGACACCAGGCCAGGTTGAAATTAATCCTGCCTTGGAGACCGTCACACACAGGGTCAGGATCTTGTGGACGGCTCTCCGCAACGAGACGAGCGCTGGCTGGGTGACATGAACCTTGTGCCAGGCAAGGTGAGGTGTTCGATACACGGGCCGAAATCTGTGGCATCGCCCTTAGCTCGGTAGGCTGGAGCACAATCCTTGCTGGACATGTCATGAAACTTGTCGTCCAGAAATTTCTAAAGAGCTTACCCGGGTCTGGACCTGCTGCTGAAGAAGGCTCGAGGTCTGAGTTCGCAACTTCGCGCTGCTCGCACCCCTGCTCTCGTCCCGGCCTGGCGCGTTTGCAGCGTCAGCTCGGCCTCCCTCAACCGTCCATTGTTGAGTGGGGCAACACGCTGGAATTCCACCTTCCACATGCGCCAGCGATTGTGGGAGCAGGCGCAATGCCATTACGCAAGTACGAAGTGACACATGGCCTGCAAGCAGACGATTAGGACCTCGGGGTGTTGAGCCACCGAGAGTGGTAAGGCAGGTGAAAGAGCTCTGCACCATCCTTGCAGTTTTGAATCGAAGAAGCCACCAAAATGGTCAGTGCGGACAATGCCCTTGTCAGCATGAGATTGTGGTGATCTTAGCTTCTGGAACGATCGTTGGACACTCTGAAAACAACATGTCCGCCAGCGACGGAGGAGAGAGGAACAGATGCGGACACAGAGCCTTTTTCTCCGTCGAATCCAAAGGCCCGACAGTTTCTCCAATTTTTTCGGTCTTCATTAGGCAAGTGGTTCGGGGTCCAGGGCATAGTGCAAGGCGGGCATCAGCTTCTCAGGGTGCATCATTAGGCAAGTCAGGGCTGTGTTGAAGCTGTGCCGGATGGAAGCGGAGGGGAGGTTTCTAGACACCGACGTTACCGGGGGATGTCCCAGCCTTGGAAAAGTGGTGGGCGCGAATTGGAGGCGGAGAGGAGATGAGGAAGATCAGTTTGCTGAGTGCCCCTCGACCCAGAGGGCTTGGGAAATCAAGGCTCCATCTCTCACATGTGTGCTTGGATGCTCATTTACTCCAATTGTTCCCTCGCTAAGTGCCATCAAAATGGCTATAGTTACTGAGGTGGACACACCATCATGGTTCCCCAGGTCAAAAACAAAACTCAGCACTTTCCTTCCCCCCCACCAAAATAGAGGAAAAAATGCTGATTGATCAACGGGGAGAATTTTTTGTGTCTGCTTAAGGTTCTTAAAATGTCCGCTGGTACATCCAGCAACGGGGGACGCAGTAGAGTGCCAAGTACCGAAGAAGCGGGCTTTGGGCAGAAGCCAAATGGGTGACCTCTGACAAAAAAATTTTTTACCACCCTCCCCAATTCATGAAAATCAGGGACACATAAAACAAACGACCCCGGCTTAAGTCATGGTGCATGACTTTCTGCTCTCACACTGATTTTTTTGGGATATTTTCCCGGCCCAATCGACTTTTGGGTATCCAAAATGGATGAAGGCCGAGCTCGTCGCCACGCCATAGAGGTTTGTTTGCCCACACCAGTGTCATTTCTGAGCGGCCCTTCGCACCGGGAAGAGTCATTCAGCCCAAAACGCACCCGGTTTTCCACAGAGAATGTTATCGTTTGATTTTTCTAAGATGAATCAGGCAGGGGATTCTGTGTGTTGGGGGTCCAATTGCCGAGGTCCCCAAGGGGTTCCCGGTTACTTCACATTCCCTTCAAACGAAATGGTCTTCTTGAAAAAAATTTTTTTAAAATGATAATTTTTTGCATTTTTTTTCCATTCCCCAAAAGGTCATTTTGTGGTTTTGCGGTGAGAACTGAAAAAAAGACACCAATTGTACAAGGTTTCATGAAAAAAAACGTATTCAATTTATCACTTCATCTTTAAAAAATTTTTGCATTTAATGGTTTTGGGGTATGGTGCTGTGGAAAAAGCTATTATCAAGGTCCTTTTGGGAAAAGAAAAAGTGGTTTTAAGTGGCATTTTCCCTCACAATTTTTAAAAAAGTGGTGAGAAGTAATTTTTTTTTAATTTTTTTTGGGGCTATTTTCTTCCCCCACTTTTAATCGCAGGTCAAGGGGGTTTTTTAGGGTCATGCGTGGCCCCGGAAGGGGATAGCAATTCCAGTTCAACTGAAATGTGGTTCAAAAAACTTCTTTTTCCTGCACTTTTAATCTGTGGGTCAACGGTTTAATGGTCTTTTTGTGGGCCAGGCAGGGATGTCAAGTCCAGTTCAAAAAAATGGTGGTTTAAATTTCCTTTTTCCGGCACTTTTTATCTATGGGAGAAGGGGTTTTAAAGGTCTAAATGTGGTCCAGGGCAGGTATAGTCAATGTCAAATTCAACAAAAAAGGGTTTTTGAAAGACTTCCTTTTTTTGGCAAATTTTTAATCTGGGGTCATGTGATTTAAGGGTCATGCTGCGGTCCGGGGCAGGGTAGTCTATGTCCGTTAAACTAAAATGGTGGTTGAAAGACTTTTTTTTTCGGCACTTTTTAATCTTGGGGATGCAGGTTTGAGGGTATGCTGCGGTCAGGAATGTATAATTGGGCCAGTTCAACTAAAATGGTGGGTTCAAAACTCCCTTTTTCGGGACTTTTAATCTGTGGGTCGCGGTTTAAGGGTCGTGCGGTCCAGGACAGGGGTAGTCCAAGTCCCCGTTTTAACAAAATGGTGGTTCAAATAACACGCTTTGGCACTTTTTAATTTGTGGGTCTGCAGGTTTTAAAGGGGCATGTATGGTAAAAGACGGGGTTAGGAATGGGGTGTGACTTTTTTTTTTGTGACTCTTGTTGCCCCAATTGCTTGCCTAAGATGACAATATCATTTACTGTTGTGGTGTTAACTCCAGCTTTTCCAAACCTGTTTGGGTGAAAAATGAAAAGGGGTTGTTTTCCCTTTTCCCAAAAGACTTTTTTGGCTCGGCGATAATCTGTTGCGACTATCGGAAATCGTCGATAATTGCCCCATATGACTACGAATCGATAAAAGATTATTTACACAATCCTCATCACTTTCTCATGATGCCCTCTATTTTGTGAAGTGCACATACCTCCTGCAGCAAAACAAAACCCCCACAAAGGTGTGCTGCCAAACCCCCCCATTTTTCACGTTTTGGTGGTGTTCTTAGGGATAACAATTGTATTGTTGCAAAATAGTTCAAATTTTTTGTTTTTGTTAGACCACAGGACAAAGTCCCCCAAAAATGTGGTCTTTTTTTCCTAATGCATTTGCAAATTTTAATCTGGGGTTTTATATGTTTATTTTGCAAATAAGGGCTTTTTTTTCCCGGGGGTGGCCTTTCCCTGTTAAACAGTACTTGTTTCACTGTGGATACTGACACAATCTTACTGCCAGTATCTTCACAAGGTCTTTTGCTTTTGTTCTTGGGTTGATATGCACATGTCATACCAAAGCTTTGTAACCGGCTTAAGGATAACCAAGTCAATGTTTTTGGAGTGGCCATCACAAAGCCCTGATCTCAATCCTATTGAAAATGTATGGGCAAGCTGAAAAGGCAGGTGCAAGCAAGGCAACCTAGAAACATGGCTCAGTTACACTAACTCTCTTAGGAAGAATGGGCCAAAATTTCTACCAACTATTGTGAGAATCTTGTAGGAGGATATCCAAAACGTTTGACCCAAGTCATACAGTTTAAGGGCAACGCTGCCGAATACAAATGGAATGTATGTAAACTTTTGACTTTGCAGAAAGTAATAAAAATGCCTTAAAAAATTCTCTCTCTCATTTTTTTGACATTTGGCAAATATAAATAATTTTGGTAATCCTAATTGACCTAAAACGGGTAAGGTTTATTCTGATTTCATGTGAGATAATGAGAAAAACCTGCATATGTGTCTTTTTATATAGTGTATGTAAACTTATGGTTTCAACTGTATATTCACCCTATTTTCGGCTGTGGATAACCAGCAGGTATTTTCAGACATATATGGCCAACAGAAAGTAATGTTTAACTGTGAACTTAACTTACAACCTTTATTGTACAGCCTGTGTCCCTAACAGCTCCAAATATTTTTCAGTTTCCATTTTGATTGCTATGTAAGAATACATAATAATATAAAAAAGCACATATAAACAATACAATTAACATTTCTGAATGGCTGTTAGCATGTGCAAAATATCAACGAGAAGATTGACTGATAACAGTACTGCTGACAATATAGAATTTTACGTCTAGAAAAACACCATATCTCTTTCATACCATAAACACTATATTGCAGAGAAACTCGTCCATATTGAGTTCCATATCTCTTTCCTCTAACAAGCACATCACAATAGCATTGGATCGAGCATGCTGCAATTAGTTTCATGTTGTGCAAACTGCTAGATGAAAGTTCAGCAGTATCCATGCCCGCACTAAAATCCATTGCCACTGTACTCATGAACCACATGATGCAGATCCTGAATATTGTCATGTGCATGATTCTTCAGGGACCTAAGCATGGATCAAGCTGGAAGGTTACAAAACATCACACAGAGAGTGAGAAAGTTAAATAATTATGTTTTCTGTAAAGGAAATCGAACGGTGAAGCTGATCAGCAATGTGTAAACTGGACACTTGGCTCTAGGGTTTGTTACTGACCTACAAAAATAATATAAATTATTACTGACATATAAATAGCCAGACTTTTCCTAATTTCTTGCCATGTAATGTGTGTATTGTTATTAACTTACAGTATATTGTCTGTAAGCATGAAAGAGAATATCACAGAAGGATCTGCAGTGTCTGATAGCCTTGGACAGACCTTCCCTGTCTATGGCAACAATGTATTTAATGCAATTTTGTTCGACATCTTGTGAATATTTTTTAATTTCAGATTAAATTGCTTGTGTACATTCTGACCATGCCATACCTAGAGGCAATGTTTGTGGAGAATGTCCAGCACTCAGGTTAAATAGCGATTAGTGCAGGTGGAGGGGATATTGCAATCTCTGTAGAAAATATAATAAAGAAAATCCACAGTACTCATAAACGTAAGTAACACTGCCCACCAATGCTTCTAGCCGTTAGCTGTTCTCCTCTCTACACCTTACTAGATCTTGGGTCCTTTGCTACTGTCTACCAATACTTTATGGTCATACACTGATCCATCACATACATCACATAGCCTCTTATCTGCCAGGTCCCTTGGCACTTCACCATATTATCCATACGTTCTTCTGCAACTCTAACTGTGACAAGCATGATTAAGGTTACCAGTTAACCGAAATGTTGCAAAAAGTCACCAATCTGGAGTTCACTATATTTCTGCACAAATATTGTAATTTTGTTACTGTATGGACTTTGGCTGAATACAAAGTCACGTTGATACTTTTATGAGTGCTGTGGATTTTCTTCATTATAATACCTGGAGACTAAATATTATCTTTAATTATATATTGAAAATGCCAAGACTTATGTATTAGCTATTCGGGAAAATTACATCACAGCTACTTCTAATGACTGAACTAATAAGGGATGCAATTGAGCAGCAATAAAGGCCTTTTTTTCTTTGTTAGCTGGCCACATATATTAAAATTCTGGAAAACCAAAATTTAAAAAGATTGATAGTAAGCATGGCCTGATGTCTATGAATAATTCAAAAAAGTAGAAAAGGCAGCACTTTCAAAAAAAGTGAGAGATTTATTGACCCAACACAGCAACGTTTCAGCCCTCACCAGGGCTTTTTTCTGATGTCTATGAAGGAAGTATATTCCCAAATCTCTGCAGCTGAATAAATGACTCTATAATCAGCCACACTTATACTTACATGGGGTTAATAAACAAGAAAGATTCTCAATCTCCTTCTAACAAAGCTTTATCAATCAATATTCTGGAGTTCTACCTGCATCGGGAGAATCACACAGCAATAAAGGCCAATGACATGATACTGCCATCAGTTCTCCACATCTTCCTGCCTCTGAATTTTCAGCTGTGAGTTACTCTTGATATTTTCCAATGTAGACCAGGTGTTTGGATCTCCCCATGGTCTAACAGCCCCACAGTAACAGAGTGAGCTCTCATCAAATTGGCCTTTTTTGTCCGACTAAGGAACCAAACTATGTGATCACTTGATTGTTTTCATAATGCATAGCAATACAATAATATACTGCTATGTATTCTGCCTTAGACATACAGCCTGTTAGAACATATTAGCCATAATAGGTTTCTGTACGTGGCAAGCCCAGAGGCCATTTTTTGGCCTTCAGCTGCCATGGTAACCATTGGCACCCTGTGATCACATTGCGGGATACTGATAGTTAAAAAGTGTTAGCGTCTTCCGGTTCCAGCGCTGATGATGTAGGAGCACAAGCCGTGCGCTCCACAGACATCGTCATTAAAACGGCACTTTAACAGCATACATAACGGAAGGAGCCAAGTAAAGAAGCTCTGGAGAGCACTTCAGGAGACGAAGAGCAGCTGGAGCGCCCGTTGGAGAGAGCGGGGCTGGAGCACGAGCGGACTGATGTCCGCCATTACCTGGGAGCGGGAGGCGGCGCGCCATCTTTCCTGCCGTGTGTGACCTCCGGGAGCGCGGCTGTGGCTGAGAGAGACGGCGGGATTGCGGTGCCTGCAGAACGACCGCTTCTATTGTGAGAGGAGACGTGGCTCCCTGGGCATCTGGCAGGCACAGAACACTGCCGCGCTGCAGGCAGACAAAGGCTCACACATTCCAGCCATCTGCAGACAGAGGGGGAGCGGAGACCAGCAGCTTCAATAGCTACAGAGGTGAGAGATACTGGTCTCACAGAATGACTTGCTGGCGTGTGGAGCTATACTGCACTTGGGGAGAGTCACAGCCTGAAATAAAGGCGCATAGGGCAGAAAATAGACTTACTTGAAAGTTTCTCACCATCTTAAAAGCGCATATATAGCACGACTGCACTGCCAGGGAGACAAGCCTGGTCCCTCAGGATAAGAGGAGGCAGAGTGAAAAAAGGGACACAAAAATCCCCAACTTCTATACTTCTTTAAATGGGAAACACTGCTTCACTCCTGCAAACTCTCATCACTCTGCAGTATACTGGCAGTTTCTGAAAGTCACCTCACGGAACTGTGCCTTACACTATTATAGTGGCGGTCAACTAGCCCTAATACACCACAAGCAGGCACTGGGAGGATTAATTGAGGGCCATATACCCCCTAAGCTACACCTGAGCTCTCCTTGCATTAAAATTGCAATTCATCTATTGTATGCCTCTTGCTATTCTACCTCCCGAATCCCAGCTGACAATTGCCTCAAGGCCCTTGAGCACGAAAATCAAGCTTTACAAAATGGCACCCACAACACGTAAAGACAAAGGGACACCAGGTAAACCGGAATCAGAGCAGGGAGAAGTGGAAACGTCTGAAGAGGAAGCTCAGGAACATACCAATATTCCCCCCAAATCAAAATCAACTATAAAAAGCTCGCCACTGCTGTCGCCAAGAAAATTCTGCCAGTCTTCTACAATCACTACAAACAGAGGTCACCAAACAAGGAGTGAGACAAGAAGAAATGGAACAACAGCTCTCCATTACAGAGGATGAAGTATCTGACTTACACACTGAATATGCGAGTTAACGGAAAAAAATAAACAAATTACTAACAAGTTGGAAGACTTAGAAAATCGCTCGCGTAGAAATAATTTGCGAATAATTGGGTTGCCAGAAAAAATCCCTTCCAGTTGATTACGGAAGATCTGTGAATCAGAACTACCTGCTGCACTAAACCTAGATACAATCTGTAAAGTTGAGAGGGCGCACAGGGTAGGCCCGGAGACTTCGAATAAACCAAATCCTACAGATAGAGGCTCTCAAGTCCCAAGACAAGTGATTGCCAAGTTTCTAGACTATACAGATAAAGAAAATATTCTGCGTAATTTCAAGAAGCTGCAAAGTCCACTAAAATTTGATAGCTCAACCATCCTCATCTTTAATGATTATTCTGTGGAGGTATCCCGCAAGAGGAAAGTGTTTAGCGGACTGTGTTCTGCCCTATACAGAAACAAAATAAAATTCCAGCTGCAATACCCTTCGACACTGAGAGTAGTTCTCCCAGATGGATCGACTCAATTCTTCACTACAGTCAAGCAGGCTGAAGAAGAGCTGCAGCATCTCATACAAGAAACGTCAGTGACTGAAAATGTGACAGCGTCCAGACGCAGTGCTGATGATTCTCATTCACGTCAATCCACCAGTGGCCACCTCCAGCAGGATTCCAATCCTAAGGAGCAGAGACCACCCCAGACTCCACGGGATACACGGAACAAGACTTGATGTAGAGATTTTTTTGTCTTGAGATAAGTTGCTCATCGGGAAATTTAGATGTAGCATATAAGGTGTTGAACTTGCTGAATTTATGTTATTGGTCTCAAGTTTGAACATCCTGTCTTAAACATTTCTGTTTGACGATGTGCGAGGTAGCTAAGCACGTCAGAATAAAGAGACGTCCACATCACAAACTGGGTACTAGGAGTTAGAGGTGGGCGGGAAGATGGGTGAGGTTATGTCTATGTTTATGATTCCTTTGCCACTGTTTGCTTATCATTATGACAGTTCATGCCAGAGGGGGTGCTTGTGGCGGGGGTGCTTGTGGCGGGGGTGGGGGATGGTGTGGGGAGGGGGGACGATTAAATGGGGAATGTTCAGCCGCATATACATCACTGTCTATACAAACCAATATAGGACATGAAAATAATTTTGTGGAATGTGAAGGGTTTGCTGTCTCCGCAGAAAAGATCTATGGTCCTGCGACACCTGGGGAAAATGAAACCTGATGTTGTACTACTGCAGGAAACTCATCTTTCCACCAGCGATTTTTTTAGGATGAGAAAGTTTTGGGTGGGTGAGGTCTATGGCGCCTCAGCAGTTCACAAAAAAAATGAAGTGTTAATTCTTTTGCGAAAATCCCTGGCTTATAAGGTTATTTCGTCGGAAACCGACACAGAGGGGAGGTGGGCCAAGATACATTTAGAAAGCCCAATGGGGGAAATTTGTCTATGGGCCTAACGAGGATGGTTCAGATTTCTTTCGGAAACTAGGCACACATATTACATCCAACCGGTCCTTCACGACACTAGTAGGAGGGGATTTAAATGCCGTGATTAAGCCAGAGGAAGATCGCAAACGAAATTCAGCCATTCAGCGATTACCAAATGATGCGGGTTTGCAAAATTTTGCCGACCTTACTGGGCTTATTGATATTTGGAGACTAACTCACCCCGATAGTAGGGAGTATACATTCTTTTCAAACGTTCATCAATCCTGGTCTCGAATAGATAACTTTCTGATCACAAATAATTTAATAGAAAGGGTCTTAGAAGTTGATATACGCGATATTATTATTTCTGATCACGCTCCCATAATAATAGAGTTTGCCGACACCTTCCCCAGAGGCCACGACTTTGTATGGTGGTTTCCCACAGCCCTTGCAGGGGATGAGGCATTTGGGGATATGATACATGGTTGGTGGATGGAGTTTGCCAACGCTAACGCAGAACATAGTGATGATACGAGATTGTTTTGGGAAACCGCCAAGGCAGTGATTAGAGGGAGACTAATTAGTCACTTTTCCTACCAAAAGAAAATGATAAAAAAAAAAAATACATAGAATTCAGTAAAGCCCTTCGAGATGCATACACAGCATTCCTTGAGAATGCGTCACCCACAAATAAAAAGGCTTGGTCGGAGGCAAGAGGGCTTTTCGAGCTCTGGTTGGAACGTAAGGAGCGACTACAAAAGATCAAAGTTTGAGGCAGAATTATTCAGGTTTGGCAGCAAGTCAGGCAAGCTTTTGGCAAGGTTGGCGTCAGCAAGAGAAGGTCAAAAAGGTATCACATCTCTGAATACATCAGATGGGAAGTAGTCACAAACCCGAGGGACATTAATGCCATTTTCCAAGCATATTATAGGAAGTTATATCAAGACTTGGATAAAGACCCCAGTGGGAAAGGGGCGGAGTTTTTGGATCGTTGTCATCTACCAAGTATAACAGAGGATCAGAAAATATATTTACACGCCCAAATAACTTCCGAAGAAGTGCAAGCAGCGATAAAATCGTTGGGAAATGGGAAGGCTCCTGGTCCCGACGGGTATCCAGCAGAGTATTACAAAATTTTGCGAGAACAGATGTCCCCAACCTTGGCACAGTACTATTCGAGCCTATTGCAGGGGGGAGATGTCCCATTTGAGGCCAACTTGGCATACATTAAAGTGTTGCCTAAACATGGGAAGGACCTAACTAAGGTGGAATCATATAGACCCATTTCGCTTATCAATCAGGACTTGAAAATAATATCTAAAATTATGGCTGATAGATTAGCATTAATTTTACCAGGTCTGATAAGCCATACCCAGGTGGGTTTTGTTAAAGGCAGAGCAGTGGTGACAAACATCAGAAAGGTGATAGGAGCAATGGACGCATGTATAAATGGGAAGGAGCCCAAGTCAAACAAGGCCTTAGTGTCTTTTGACACAGAAAAGGCTTTTGACAGCGTAAAATGTAACTGGTTGGAGATGGTGCTAGATAAATTTGGAATACAAGGCGAATTCCGCAACTTCCTCTCCTCATTATATAGAAACCCGAGAGCAGCAGTTTATACCCCGGGATTTAGATCAGATACATTTCAATTGGAAAGGGGAACTAGGCAGGGTTGCCCCTTATCGCCCCTACTCTTTAATTTAACACTAGAGCCCCTGTTATACACATTGGAACATACACAACTATACGATGGGATACATATAGGTGGGAGGGAACTTAAATTAACAGCATTTGCAGACGACATCCTCCTCTTCATGAGTTCCCCAGGAACTCAGCTGAAGAGAGTACTGGACCTTCTGGGAACTTTTGGCACCTTTTCTGGTGCCAAATAGAGATAAATGCGAATTACTATGGATGGGAACAGGGTCACTCACGGACTCTGCAGTGATCAAAACTTTGGGTATCAAGGTTACGAAAGACTTCATCAAATATTTGGGGATTAAGATTGGTCATGTCTCGACTTCCTTGTATCAATTGAATTACCCACCACTTTTTGAAAAAATCAAAAAAGAACTCCAGGGTTGACGGGACCTACTTTTATCCCTACTAGGGAGAGTTCATTTAGTAAAAATGATATCGTTTGCTCGCCTTCTATACCCCCTCCAGACAATACCCATATTAATCAGGCATATTGATGTCAAAGCTTTCAATAAAATGGTATCTAACTTTTTGTGGAGAGGAAAAAGACCAAGAATAGCTCAAGCGAAACTTTAGGCCCATAAGGCAGAGGTGGGAGTGAATCTCCCCAATTTGCGGTGCTATAATATTTCATGCTTGACTAGGCACATCTTAGACTGGATTCACAAAACAAACTACTATTCTGATTGGGTCTTGGATTAAAATCTGGCAGGAGAGAAGTTGACCAGACTACTGCACGCAAAGCACGCGCACGCAAATGAAGTAGCAAGACACTCAGTGTTATTTAGGGACACCATGGCAACATGGAGGGAGCTAAGAAAGCGATTTGGGTTGGCCCACCGGATATCCAAATACCTACCACTTTGGGAGCACGTGGAATTTCCCATGGGCAAAGACCATAAATGGTTTGCTGGATGGATAGCGAAGGGAATTTCCTCGATAGCACATTTATTTCACCAAACAGAAAATAGATACAAAACCTTTGAGGAAATACAACATTGATTTTGGTGTTCCTGGCTCCAAATCTTACAATATCTACAAGTCAAGTGTTTCTGTGTGTCCAGGTTGAGGGACATACGAAGAGAAAGGAGTAATAACGAATTTGATCTTTTAGTGGGAACAGGTTTACAAAGGAAATCTATTTCAGATTTATATGCCATTTTGAGGGATAAATACATTAAAACCGCCCCTGGAGACGGGTTTGATAGGTGGAAACGTTTGTTGGGTAAAGATGATGTGGAACAGACATCATCAGGGGATGCAACTCGATACGTAAACATGTCATCAGTGAAACGTGGAGGGAAACTTATTTCAAGATTGTACACACAGCAATTTATGCATTCGATATTCCCCCTACACCGGGCTTCCCAGATAGGATCACATCCTGTCCAAAATGTAATGAACCAAAAGCCAATCTCTATCACGGCCTATGGACATGTCCAAAGGTGGAATTATTCTGGGGTGAGGTGAGGGACATCCTAGCAGCCCTTTGGAAAGGGAAAATCCATTTGTCACCAGTAGTGTGGAGCGATTATTATCGACAAACTTGAAATCGGCACACTTATTATGTTGATCGAAATTTTTAGATCATGCGATAATTTAGGTTAAAATCTGTGCATCATCTATTAAGATCGCTCCATTTTCGACACTTCCTGTCATTTTGGCGGCCAGCAAATCAGCTTACAGAATAGAGCTGGGTGAGATGTGTGTGCGACGTCATGACTGGGATGTGTATGGTTGCGATTGGCTGGAAAAATCACATGACCTTGTTTTACATAGAACAGCGTTTTCTGTTCAGCCTCAGTGTCTCTCAGCGTCTCAGAGCAGAAGGACGTGCGCTCTGCTTGTGTCCAAACAGCTCAGCGAAATGAATATATTTTTTCACAGAGAAAGCTCTACTGTTAGCTGTGATCCTTACAATTTAGTTAGATTAGAGATTGGAAGAATTTATGTAGTTAGGTAGAGAATTTTAAAGGAGCATCTACCACTGTAAAGTCACGGGGGGGGGGGGAGCGGAGGGGGGCCCCCGCGGGCGAACACAGACAAGCTCTATAAAGAATACTGGATAAAGTTCACCAAGACTTAGTGTAGACGTTGCACTGCAATAGTTTTATTATTAACAGTTTTCTATTGAAATATTTCCTGGATATTGGGCAGCCTGAACTTATATTAGGATACACATCTTTTCTAGTAACTGCAGGTCTCTTTGTTAGGTGCAAAACTCCACTTTAATTATCAGTATACATTTCAGATAGGTGTTCATTTTCAATTTTGCCCATTCCACCTTTGTTCATATTTCCACATTGCAGTTAAATTAGAATCCAGCAATTTTGTAGTCAGCACAGGTTGATAGGTGCCAAAAATACCTTGTATTATCCGAATACATTACAGATACGTGTTTTTTGCACTTTTGCCCAGTCCAGATTTGTTCATTGAGGCACCTTGCACTTAAATGTGAATACAGCAATTTTGTAGTCACCACAGGTGAATTGATAGGTGCCAAAAAATACCTTTTATTATCCGAATACATTACAGATACGTGTTTTTTCACTTTGGCGCACTACAGCTTTGTTCATTGAGGCACCTTGCACTTAAATGTGAATACAGCAATTTTGTAGTCACCACAGGTGAATTGAAAGGTGCCAAAAATACCTTTTATTATCCGAATACATTTCAGATATGTGTTTTTTCACTTTGGCGCAGGCCAGCTTTGTTGATAGATCTACTTTGCAGTTAAATGTGAATACAGCAATTTTGTTTTGATTTGAGGGATTTGAGAATAGCTGTGATTTGCCGTCTTTTAATAAGAGACTTTCCAAAACTCTTCCATACCTTCTCAAATTTTTATATTTCTGAACATGGAGAGAAATTCAGGTGGTAAGCGAGCAAAGAGGGGGGTAGGACATGGAGGTAGAGGTACGAGAGAAGGTGCTCCTTCCAGTGCTGGCGACAACACGCATGCCAGCGGATCGTCAGTTGCAGGACCGTCAGGCCTGTCATCGCTGGGTCAGGGCCCTGTGAATATCAGTAACGAACAGCGTCACCAATCTGTTCTTCAGTGGTTAAGGCAACCTGCAGCATCATCTTTAACATAGCTAGCAATCCCTGTATTGAGACAAACCATTTAATACAATTAAAAAAAGAGAAACAAAGACATGGTGGGATTCCATCCTATTTTAAAAATGTGTTTTCTAGAATTAAACTACTAAAAAACTTGCATGTACAAAATAGCTGTTAAAAAAATTCCTCTGAATTGTACAAGGGAGGTACAGGAAAACTTGACCAGATGTAGGTTATTCAGAGGACATGGAGTATGGAGCACGGACAGAGAACAAAGTACAGAAACAATTTCCTCCAGCACGTTGAGTAAAATGAGAAAAAGAATGCCAGGAAAAAGGGCACCTGGGTGGAACAGGAGTGTTAACCACCAGTATTTCCAAGTGAAGCTCAATTGGTCCGAACTCATACAGAGGGGCAAGCGCTACCGAGGACAGGGACAGTATATGTCCAGTGAAACTAAAATGGTGGTTGAAAGACTACTATTTCCGGCACTTTTTAATCTGTGGGTCAGACAGGTTTAATGGTCATTCTGCGGTACAGGACAGATATAGTTAATGTCCAGTTCAACTAAAATGGTGGTTGAAAGACTCCTTTTCCAGGCACTTTTTAATTTGGGGGTCAGACAGGTTTAATGGTCGTACTGCGGTCCAGGACAGGTATAGTCAATGTCCAGTTCAACTAAAATGGTGGTTGAAAGACTCCTTTTCCCGGCACTTTTTAATCTGTGGGTCAGACAGGTTTAATGGTCATTCTGCAGTACAGGACAGATATAGTCAATGTCCAGTTCAACTAAAATGGTGGTTCAAAGACTCCTTTTAGCGGCACTTTTTAAATGTTGGGGTCATGCAGGTGTGGGGCTCATGCTGTGGCCCAGGACAGATATAGTCAATGTCCAGTGAAACTAAAATGGTGGTTGAAAGACTCCTTTTTCCGGCACTTTTTAATCTGGGGGTCATGCAGGTTTGGGGCTCATGCTGTGGCCCAGGACAGGTATAGTCAATGTCCAGTGAAACTAAAATGGTGGTTGAAAGACTCCTTTTCCCGGCACTTTTGAATCTGGGGGTCATGCAGGTTTGGGGCTCATGCTGTGGCCCAGGACATGTATAGTCAATGTCCAGTTCAACTAAAATGGTGGTTGAAAGACTCCTTTTTCCGGCAATTTTAAATCTGGGGGTCATGCAGGTTTGGGGCTCATGCTGCGTTCCAGGACAGGGATATTCAATTTCCAGTTCAAGTAAAATGATGGTTTAAATCATACTGCCTTCTGGCACTTTTTAATTTGTGGGTGATGCAGGTTTAAGGGTCATGCTGTGGTACAAGACAGGGATAGTGAATGGTGTGTGATTTTTTTTCTGTGGCTTTTATAACCTAAGTGTGTTGCCTAAGATGTAGCACGTATCCATTTGACTGTTGTGGATGTTAATTCCAGCTTCTCCAGCCCTGTTTGGGTATAAGAATGAAGGTGTTGTTGCTCTCCCATAGACTTTAATGGTCATCGCTCATAATCTACTATCGACTATCGACTATCTTGTCGATGATGGTCGACTATCGACCATCGACTGATGTCGATGGCCAACGTAATTGCTCAACACTAGTCACCAGTAGTTTTTCTACTTCACGGTCAGGAAGCCTCTATAGGGTCAGAAGAACAACGAAGGGAGTACAATGTGCCAGCGATCATACATATTGTCCTACTGGTAACCAAACGCTGTTTGTTGACTAAATGGCTGGAAACGGCGGTTCCATCAATCAGTATGGTAATAGACCAAACCAAAAAATACGCAATGGCCGACCAGATTTACACAGAACGCCACGAGGAGGCGATGGCTCATAGTTTCTTTAGCAAATGGAGAGGGTTTCTAGAAAACTTCTATTCACCAAGTGAAGTTGGAAGGCTAGTGGAGATATTTCAAAATACTGGTTGGTACTTGCACGAGGCTCAGGGAGGAACACTGGGCAGATTGCAGCTACAATCACAACAAATAGATGCCTGCCCATGACTAGTGTGATAACTTTTCAAATGTAAAAAAACTTGGTTAGGCTGTGCACATCCAAAATATATTTTGAAAAACGTAGGCATAGGTGCACACTGGCACGGCAACAGCATACATCTAATACAAATCTCAGTGGCACACTAAAAACTAAGTAAAACATCAAGGTATATAGGAATTTTTGAAAATGCATTACTGCTAAGGAAATATGAAAACCTGGGATTCTTAGTTCGCAGTTTTTGATCAAAAAATGTTTAAGCTCACCTCCCAATAGCGTCAAGGGGATCCCAGTATAGGTGATTCCCTAACACTAACATGTTACTCATAGGAGTCCATTCAGACTATACATCTCAAGGAGTGATAGGAACTTACTACTGAATTACCCTGCACTGGTTTAAAAGAGGCGGCAGAGTGCAGCAAGCCAATGAGGTTGCCATTCCTCAAATAAACTACAAAACTTGGTTAGGCATGCACATCCAAAATATATTTTGAAAAAACGTAGGATAGGTCCCAACTGGCAAGGCAATAGCATACATCTAATACAAATATCAGTGGCCACTAAAACTAAGTAAACATCAAGGTATATAGGAATTTTTGAAATGCATTACTGCTAAGAAAATATGAAAACCTGGGATCTTAGTTCGCAGTTTTTGATCAAAAAATTTGTTTAAGCTCACCTCCAAAGCGTCAAGGGGATCCCAGTAAGGTGAGTTCCCTAACACTAACATGTTACCTCACTAGGATCCATTCAGACTACAGCATCTCAAGGAGTGATAGGAACTTGCAACTGAATTACCCTGCACTGGTTTAAAAGAGGTAGGCGGAGATCAGCAAGCCAATGAGATTGCCATTCCTCAAATAGACTGCAAAACTTGATTAGGCTGTGCACATCCAAAATATATTTTGAAAACGTAGGCATAGGTGATCAAAAACTGCAAACTAAGAATCCCAGGTTTTCATATTTCCTTAGCAGTAATGATTTAAAAATTCTTATACCTTGTGTTTTACTTAGTTTTAGTGTAGCATGCATATTTGTATTAGATATGCTATTGCTTTGCAGTGTGCCTATGCCTTACGTTTTTCAAAATATAATTTTGGATGTGCACAGCCATAACCAAGTTTGTAGTTCAGTTGTGAGGATCCCTAACACTACATTGTTAGCTCACTCAGTTACCTCTTCGATACAACTCATCAGGAGTGATAGGAATTGCTACGTGAATTACCTGCACTGGTTTAAAAGAGGTAGGCGGAGATGCAGAAGCCATGAGATGGTCCATTCTCAAATTAGACTGCAAGACTTGTTGGTGTGCCATCCAATTACCTATTTGGAAGTAGACTAGGCATAGGTGATCAAAAACTGCAAACTAAGAATCCCAGGTTTTCATATTTCCTTAGCAGTAATGCATTTTCAAAAATTCCTATATACCTTGATGTTTTACTTAGTTTTTAGTGTGCCACTGATATTTGTATTAGATGTATGCTATTGCTATGCCAGTGTGCACCTATGCTTACGTTTTTCAAAATATATTTTGGATGTGCACAGCCTAATCAAGTTTTGTAGTCTATTTGAGGAATGGCAGCCTCATTGGCTTGCTGCACTCAGCTGCCTCTTTTAAACCAGTGCAGGGTAATTCAGTAGCAGGTTCCTATCACTCCCTGAGATGCTGTAGTCTGAATGGAATCCTAGTGAGGTAACATGTTAGTGTTAGGGACTCACCTGTACTGGGATCCCCTTGACGCTATTGGGAGGTGAGCTTAAACATTTTTTGATCAAAAACTGCGAGCTAAGAATCCCAGGTTTTCATATTTCCTTAGCAGTAATGCATTTTCAAAAATTTCTATATACCTTGATGTTTTACTTAGTTTTTAGTGTGCCACTGATATTTGTATTAGATGTATGCTATTGCCTTGCCAGTGTGCACCTATGCCTACGTTTTTCAAAATATATTTTGGATGTGCACAGCCTAACCAAGTTTTGTAGTCTATTGTAGGAATGGCAACCTCATTGGCTTGCTGCACTCCGCCTATCTCTTTTAAACTAGTGCAGGGTAATTCAGTAGCAAGTTCCTATCACTCCTTGAGATGTTGTAGTCTGAATGGACTCCTAGTGAGGTAACATGTTAGTGTTAGGGACTCACCTGTACTGGGATCCCCTTGACGCTATTGGGAGGTGAGCTTAAACAATTTTTTGATCAAAAACTGCGAACTAAGAATCCCAGGTTTTCATATTTCCTTAGCAGTAATGCATTTTCAAAAATTCCTATATACCTTGATGTTTTACTTAGTTTTTAGTGTGCCACTGATATTTGTATTAGATGTAAACTTTTCAAATGTAAGCGGAGACAGACGTAATGTTATTTATTAAGGGTTCACCTTGTCTTTCCTTTTCCCTTCCGCCCCCTCTATTCTCTCCCCCTCATAGTATAGATCAAATCTGTTTGATTCATCTAAGTAGGGGGAAAACACTTCGCTCTGGCCGATTATATATGTTTATAAGTTGGTATTTGAGAATATATGTTTATCTGTGTCGTCTTATCCATAGCATGAGCCCTCCTACTACATCCATGCCATGCGAAGCATGACAGACTGCAAAAAATTCATACCATTAGCATTTTCGGATGTTGAGAGTAATACATATCTTATTTATTGGTTTGGAGTACTATTCATGTTATCCATTTTTTTCATGTAAAACTTGGCATCTACCTTGTAACAACTGCTTTTTTTTTAATGACTAATGTACAATATGTCTCAATGTTGTATTCAGAATTTTGGTGATTGCCTAATAAAATATTTGTTAAAAAAAAAAAGTGTTAGCCCCCTCCCTCTGTCAATCAGCTGGATGCTACAGCCCTTATTGGTTACAGCACCTAGGTGATTAATTGGCTCGGATTGGAGCTAGCCATGCCAGCACCGTTCCAGTGCCGGATGTGATTACTGAATACAGGGCTGCACTGGGACTGAAATACATATCTGGCACAAAACTCCCACTAGCTCACATATAATATACTTTTTTGAATTGTGCATTGGCCACCTACCTCACCACTTTCTAAAACAAACAATACTATAAACACAAGCCACCCCCCAATAGGTATGTATAAAGGCTTCCACAGTAGGTAGTAATATAGGCCCACTCATAAGGTGGTAGATATAAAGTTTTCTAGTAGATAGTTATACAAACCCCCTCTCCCAAGGAGGTAGGTAGGTCGGTTGGTCAAGAGTCCCCCATTACAAAATAAATAAATAAATAAATAAATAAAATACTCAATTCTTATGTGCTTTCTCAGACTAAAAATGTGATTCAGCAATGCAGCTGTTTGGTGAGGGGAGTCTATAGGCCCCACTAGTTCAAGGGCCCGTTCGCTAGTGGGATCTCTGCAATCCCTGTACCTATGGCACTAACTCAGAGGCCTCACCTGCCACCTTTCTTTTCAGCTATGACTTAGTCTTCAAATTCAAGTCTCTGTAGTCTGGTACTCAATATATGTATATTATCGTTGTAGTGGTGCCCGTTGCCTAACTGTCCACTAAAATGATTTCCAATGGCACTCACAAAAATTTGTAATTGCAGAAAAAACTTTTTTGGTCTTAACAGCATTCCATCATGATGCACATAATCCATGTGAACATGTATTTTACAAAGTCTTCAATTTTACTTCATAGAGAATCATTTCATTTTCGTTTCGGTCAATTAGACCTTTATCACTGATAACTCCTTCACATATCATACACGGTTCCACCCAGTCACCGGTGACATATTCACCCGGATTATATGCATGAAGTTGGAATGCTGTTAAAACTAAAATAGAAAGTGCAATTGGAAATAATTTTGATGGCTTAGTCCTGGCATTGCCTCACAGTAACCAAGCACCAAGATCCTCCTTTTGTCCTCATAGCAGTGCCCGTGTACTCCTGCCAGGTACTCTTGTCTCCTTTAGTTAAATGAACACACCATAGACTTGCCCTCAGTCTATTTGCATTAGAAACTACTTACTTAGTTACATATAAAAGCAAATATATAGTAGAATAGAAAATACATAGTTATGTAGATATTACAATTAAAAAAACACATAGGTCCATCAACTTCAACCAAGGAAGAGGATACGCTTGCTTAGCATGCAAATATGATGCTCCCTCATGAATCTCCTTCCTTGGCAGCTACCCCAAAATTCGTACAAATGACTACCTGCACAAGGAAATAATTGGCTTCATACTCGGCCTTATCAGCCTACTCAGACCAAGGTCCCACACTGTGGGATTGGTGGTCCCATGTTAAACAATTGCCTAACAAGATGAATTCTGACTCCTTATTTCTGAAGTTAAAGAAGCATGCAGAGCTTAAATGACCATTTTACACCAAGCTGTTAAACTAGTGACAGAAAAAGTTTATCTCCTAGAGAAATAACACGGTGAAGCCAGGTCAGATATTCACAGTCTATAAACTAATGCAGCATCCTAAGCTGCTACAATAAATAACTTCCTGCACACATGCAGAACCTTAATATTAGGGAAAAGATTAGAATATGGTGAGTTCCACAGCAAATGTAGGGTTGGAAACTAACCAAAATCAAGATAGATAGGGCTCACCATGCACTATACCCCAAAGCACTGGAGGAACATCCAAAAGACATAATTTTCTTAATCGCAAACTGTCCACTGAAAAAACAGCTAAAGGCTGAAGCCTAACCTTTAAGGCACCTAGACTATCAGGTTGCTCAGATTATACTCTTTCAGGATTTTTCCTGGCTTATGCTTCAATGCTGTATCCTACTCTTTGGGGTTCCCATTCAACTTCATATCCAGGAAAGACAGCAGATCATTAGCTCATTGCACTTTCATAGACCTTAATCCTCACTGTGGTTTCTTTCAGATTCTTCTTCCTCAAGTCTCAAACTGGAACACAATTTCTCCATCTCCATCAGCTCTGGGACTTATCTTCTCCTCCAGTTTCCCCCACTACTGCCATTATTCTTTGCCTGCCTGTTTCTTCATTATGTTTGTCTTGCCATAAGAAAGGTTTTTATTATAATATAAATATAGCCTTCATTTTATTGGAATCTTGGACTGGAATCTTGTAGTAACTGATATACTAAATATAATTTAAACGTACTGTTTAATCTTTAACCTTGTACAATGTATATACTGTATATATCAATGCTCTCAGAAGGAGGTTACAATTTTTAATACATACCATAAAAAAAAAAAAAATAAAAAATTTACCCTTTGTGGGTATCAGAATAATTGACAACAAAGCATTAGAAGATTGTAATCCCTTTGCGTTTAGACTCTTCCTTTTGGGATTTGTAGACATAGGAGGAGCACAAAAATTTCTAAAACTTTCAAAGTAATAGATAACTTGTTTGGGACACTAGGAACAATGTATGCATAGAGAGATGCTAGCTCCCTAAACTGTATTCCTTTTAAGCCCTGTCTACCTGGCAGAGGGCCCACCCCAAAAAGGGCACAACACACCCTATGGAGATTAATTATGATAATTCCTTAATCTCTAATCAGATACGAAAAATACCCAAGCCACAAAGTGCAAAAAGTGATATGTATAAACCAAAATAAGGAACATAAGTCAGTAATGCCCATGATATAAAAAATGCACAATTTGTTCCCCTACGTTTTTTTCCGGGGTTTACCAGGGGTACAATGATACTGTCGGGGGGTGTTTGCCCAAACGGGGGTCACCGTTTTTTCCCGGTATCCAAATCGCTTCAGAGGAACCGTATCGGCCGAAGAAATTGAGTCGACACAAAGTTCTGGTTCAAAAAACTCTTCATGTTCCAAGTTAAAATTTGCCCAAAACAAAGCATTAACACATATTTATATGTCTGTAAACAAACAAGGCAGGCGCGATAGGGCGGGGAACGGACTATGTCCATATTTAGGGGAGCTTTGAGTAGATTTCATTGGGCCATGTTGTCTTGAGTAAAAAAGTCTCTGGAATGCATCAGCCGGGGAAACTTTGTTGATTTCCAGTAAAACGAAACTTAAGGAAAGGGAGGGGTAACCAAATGCACATCCCGGGGAAAAATGATAACAAGTGTTACATCCGGACCGCAACCATCTTAAATGCTCTTCTATTTGCTGTATCTTTTCCCCCAAAAAGGTTCTGCTAAAGCCCCTTGGGGAAAATTCTTTTTTGTTTGCATACAACACAATATTAGTTCAAATCTCTTTACCTTCACAATACAAGCTTAAAGTCCTAACAGTGGCAATTTTTCAAAAAAGTGGATAGAATGCCATCTACCAAGGTGCAATCCCATCAGTGTATACTCTAATTGTGTTTGTTTTCAATGTATTCGGGTGGTCTGGCTGAAGGTGATTTTAATTATTTGCTGGTAATTTTTTATGACTCATTAAAAATTAAGGTTTAATCTTCTTCTGAAAGCAGTATATATGACTAAAATACCACATGTTTCTACATTCCCTTTTTGGTCAAGTTCTTCACTGTTCCCCTAAAAACCTAATGTTTTTACACTCGTGTGATATATGCTATCCTATTCTTACATACCTTGACCACCAATTGGCCCTAGCCCTTACAAGAACGAATCCAACCAGCTCACCTGTAATTAGGCCAATTTATGATGTGAGGGTGCACGGCAACTCACGCTGGCCAACGATTGTAAACAGGATCAAGAAAGGGGCTTAAAAAGTCCAAGTAGCCAGCATTATTTCTTCAAATGAACCAAAAAATTCTTTATTTATAATTCCATTAAAAGATATAGATATCCAAGTGGTCAGACAGACTAATGTCTTTCGAGTAAGAGTACTTTTATTCATAGTATGTACCCTTATTGCTACTAATAAGGGTACTCTTTCCTAAATGCGTTAGTCTGTCTGATCACTTGGATATCTATATCTTTTAATGGAATTATAAATAAAAAAAAGTTTTTGTTTTTATTTTAAGAAATGGTGCTGGCTACTTGGACTTGTTAAGCCCCTTTCTTGTTCCTAGCCCCTACACCCATATTACTAGACTGCAGGTTCCTCTCCATAGGTAATCTTATATACTGCATACTTCCTATACTTACAGAGGTGCACCTCTCTTTTTCTTACAGTTTTCCGAAGGCTCTCTCTCCATATGGAATCAACCTCATGAATAATGTTATTCAATCCTTTATATCTTTTTCTCTGATGTTTTTTGCTTTTAGGCTGCGTTCAAACATTTAACTTTTTAGATGTAGTTTTTGAGGCCAAAACCAAGAATAGATTGAAAACAAAGAGAAGTCTGAGTCTTTTCTCAGTTATGTATCTGTTGTATGTTTTTTTTTAGCTGGCAACAATAAAATCACATGTTCTTTGTGAGATAAACACATATTTTTCAATTAGGAATAGAACACTGGTGACCAAAATTTTAAAAGGTAGGTAGGGGGCATGGCCTGAATCTATGGAGGAAGTGACCAGCTGAAATGAGTCTAAACTCAGCACCCCATGCACATATGGGGACAAAAAGAAAAAGGGAATTCTCTAAACCTACTTCCATTCCCCCACCGCTTTACCAGTCCATACTTGGATTCCTAAGTGTCTCAAAAGAATCATGTGGCAATGGAGGTCCTTGACATGGTGTGCAGAACAAAAACTGGTTTGTAAAGAACCAGTGTGGTGAACAGTTACATCCTGACCTTAGTACTACAGGAGTCATGAGAAGAGTTACATTGCAGAGAAGAAGAGTGACATGATATAAGTCTTTCAGTTTGAGGGGAAGTAGGAGAAGCAGATAATTGAATGAGAACAGCCAAGCTGAGGTAAGCTCATGGTGGTACAGGAAAGGGCAGCTACAGCACGCAGGATAGCTACAGCAGACAGAGCAGCTACAGCAGTAATAAACTGCACACAGACCAACTGTCTGCACTTACAGATGAAAAGTAGAGTTTAGGGCTACTACTGGGTACTGTTGCTAATTAGAGATGAGCGCTATTATCAGCAAAAGTTGAAATCGGCACAGTTTTTAAGGCTTATCGGAAATTTCCGATCACGCGATAGTTTAGGGGACAATCTTACAGATAATCTATTACTATCGTGCCATTTTCAGCGTTTCCTGTCATTTTGGTGGCCAGCCAATCAGCTTGAGGATAGAGGGGGGTGAGGAGGATGTACAACGTCACCACTTTGTGGTGTATGCATCTCATTGGCTGCAAAAATCACGTGACCTCGTTTTATCTATGCAACTGCATTTCCTGTTTGAGCTCTCTATCTATCACACAGCAGGACGTGTCTCTCCACGTTTAAACCAATAGCTGTTCTAACAGCTCTGAGAGATAGTCTCTTCTAATACAAGAAACCATCCACCGACATACAGCTTAGAATAGAGTTAGATTAGAGAATTTCACTTCTTATTTAGTTAGAGAAAGTTTTAAGGATATCTACTGGTGTGTGCAGCTGCAAGGGGGTGGGGGGAGGCGGCAGGAGAGGAGGCATTTGAAAGGAACATATTTTGCAGCTCAGTGTGTTCTGTGATCTTCAATTGAAAAATAATTGTTTTTTACCACTTTTTTGGCCAGCAGACCTCTGATAGGAGTTGAAATTAACCCTGTGTTTTCAGTTCTATTGCAATCACTGCGTGTCAGTGTTCCCAAAAACTGGCATAACTTATCCCTAAACTTTTAAATAGTTTTATTGAAGTCTGTGCGTCTGTTTGGCGCATATAGCTCAGTTGTATGCAAATTGTGTTATACATATTTGATAGTAAATTATGCCTGTAGTCAGTGGTGCGAAGGCCGCCATATTAATCCATATAACATTTAAATACTCTTATTGCAGTATGTGCGTCTGTTTGGCACAGAGAGCTCAGTTGTACGCATATTGTTTTATACATATTTTATAGTAAATTACACCTGTTGTCAGTGGTGGATTAATCCATATTAATCCATATAAGATTTACAGACTCCTTTTTCCAGCACTTTTTAATCTGTGGGTCAGACAGGTTTAAGGGTCATGCTGCGGTCCAGGACAGGGATAGTCAATGTCCAGTTCAACAAAAATGGTGGTTGAAAGACAACTTTCTACTGGCACATTTTTAATCTGTGTCCATGCGATTTAAGGGTCATGCGCGGTCCATACAAGGCATATTCAATGCCCAGTTTCAACTAAATGATGATCAAATAATACTGCCTTCTGGCACTTTTTAATTTGTGGGTCAATGCATATTTAAGGTTTGATGCTGTGGTACAGAATTAGGTGATAGTAAATAGTCCTGTGCTCTTTTCTGTGACTCTTGTTTGTCCTACTTGTTTTGCCTAAGACCAAGCACGTATCCAGTGTTTATCTGTTGTGGATGTTAATTCCAGCTTCTCCCCTCCTGTTTGGGTGTAAGAATGCAGCATGTAGTTACTCTCCCATAGACATTTAATGGTCCATCGGTCGAATACTATTCACGGCTATCGGCCTATAAGCCAATCAACTACTATGGATCCGATAACGATCGTTGACACAATCACTCATCACTATTTGCAACTAATAAGGCCCTGTAGGGCAATTTCCATTAGAAATTGTAAAGAGAGATGGACCGCAAACCCCCTTGTAATATGCTGCGCACCCACAGTTACAGGAATTCGGAAAGTAAGGGATTCAATAGGGACACAAAAGCATTGACAATAAAGGTATTTTAATATAAATCTCTACCTATTTTTTAGAAATACATTGGTGATTTTTAAATATAA
The DNA here is from genome assembly GCA_025379985.1 of Phyllomedusa bahiana. Taxonomy (NCBI): domain Eukaryota; kingdom Metazoa; phylum Chordata; class Amphibia; order Anura; family Hylidae; genus Phyllomedusa; species Phyllomedusa bahiana. The sequence goes on along the minus strand of JAODAL010009429.1, from coordinate 24,370 downwards.
CTCCTTGCCAGTTGAATTAAAATTTAGCTGTCCCAACATGCCTATAAAGATTAAATAAACATTATACTGTCCATTACTGAAAAGGAATGTGGCATACTAGAGGGTTTTTGTGGACCTTATAAAGCCTCCTAACAGAGAAAGTATAGAAGACCTAAAACCAGCGCTGTCTTAACAGCATTATGGGCCCCTGGGCATAACTGTGCACTGAGACCCCCAACAAACATAACCACTCACAGGAAGAAAAATATACATTTACTTATATCTTTCAACACCGCCATATGGAGACTATATAGCAGTCAGACACCAGCTCAGGTCATCTCCACATGACGGTGAATACCGCACTGATCCGACACAGAAGCAAATTAACCGCGGTCATTCAGGAACTCTGAATGTTTCTTTGTAACTTTTCTTCTCCATCCCCTCGTGCCTGCAATGTCGACTTCTCGCTGCCACAACTCGTCCCTGGAGAATTAATCGCACAGATATCTTACACTTCCTCACGCTGCCTACGCTGGGATGTTGCTCCTAGGCTCTACTAAGCTGGAAGCCTATGGGCTTTTGGCCTAAGACATACAGCGGAGCAGGAGACATTATAGCAGTATAATGCCTCCTGCACCGCTTACTTAAGAGATTTGGCGGGTGCGGGCCAGAACACCGCTGTGCCGCCCGGACCCGCCACAGGGTCGCCTACCCTGCCCAATGGAAAAGATGGACATACCTACTACTAAAAGGTATTGATCTCGTCAACAGAAGCTTTGGACAATGAAACATTATGGCTTTCAGAGGTCACTTTTTGCAAACGGTCATTTAGGGGCATTTATTTCTCACCTAGCTCTTCAGTGAGATTCTCTGATGCTACTTTCAAACTTTCCCCGTTTATAACGGAACTCAGCATGGCTGCCCACACCCCCCTAGCCTTTATTTTTACACAGTTTAAAGTAGTTATCTTTAAAGGGGTTGTCTCACTCACACATTGCTGCTCAGCTAAACTCGAAACTCCCATTCATGTCTTTGAGAGAGTCCCGACCACCTCTCCGTTCAGAACATAGAGGTTAGTGCCTGTTTAGAGATATATTTCTGGATCGCCCAGAGGTTGGGATCCCGAACTTATTCAAGCATTGAAGGCATTAAGGTGGTGGCCAAAGTATTGACCACCCCTGCAAATTCTGTCAGAAAATACTCATTTTCATCCTGAAAAATGATTGAAATCACAAATACTTTGTATTATTATCTTCATTTAATTTGGTCTTCAATGGAAAACCCACAAAAAGGAAAGGTCATAAAAGCCTAATTTGTATATAATTTCCACAACCAACATAAAAAAGGGGTGGACAAAAGTATTGGCACTGTTGAAAAATCATGGATGCTTCTCTAATTTGTGTAATTAACAGCACCTTAACTTACCGTGTAGCACCAAACAGTGTTGGTCAATAACTAAATCACACTTGCAACCAGTTGACATGGATTAAAGTTGAACTACAACCTCTGTCCTGTGTCCTTGTGTTAACCACATTGATGCATGGAGAAAAGAAAGAAGATACCAAAGAACTGTCAGAGGACTTGAGAATCCAAATTGTGAGGAAAGCAAGAGCAATCTCAAGTGCTACAAGCCCATCTCCAAAGACCGAAGTTCTGTGTCTAAAGTGGTCCAACCGTGCGCAGGTGTTACAAGAAGTTTAAAAGCCCAAGGCACTGAGTGGCTAACCTCCCTAAAAGTATGACGAAAAGATAAAATAACGTAGAGATAATCAACGCAAGATTGTGGCGGATGGTGAAAAAGAACCTCGACTAACATCCACCAAGTTCAAGCCGCCCTGCAGGTAACCAATGGTACAACAGAGGTCAACCTGTAAATAACGCGGAAGTCCTGAATGAAAAGGGACTGTAATGGAAGGATAACCTCAGGAAGACCCTAATCACTTCGTTATCCCGAGACATAAAAAAGCCAGCTGGAGATGTGCCCAAACTTACCTGAAAAGCTATAACATTTTCGAAGAATGTTCTTCCTCTGCTCAGATGAGCCCAAAAGTAGAGCTTTCTGGGAAAAAAGGCATCAACAAAGAGTTTTACAGATAAAAAAAGAGGCATTTAAAGAAAAAGAACACGGTCCCTACAGTCAAACATGGCGTAGGTTTTCCCTGAATGTTTTTGGGGTTGGCATTGCTGCCTCTGCACTGGACTATCTTGACCGTGTGCAGTGTGGCATTATGAAGTTGAAGACTGACCAACAAATTTTGGTCAGCAAAATAATGTAGGTCCAGTGTGAGAAAGCTTGGTCTCCCTCAGAGGTCATTGGTCTTTCCAGCAGGACAATGACACCTAAACACACTTCAAAAGCACAAGAAAAATGGTTTGAGAGAAAGCACTGGAGACTTTCAAAAAAAGATGGCCAGCAATGAGTCCAGAACCTAAACCCTAAACACCATGTGGGGGAGAGATCTCAAAATGGCAGTTTGGGAAGGCACCCTTCAAATCCTCAAGGACTGGGAACAGTTTGCCAAAGAAGAATGGTCTCAGAAAAATTCCAAGCGATAGCATTGTAAGCAAACTCATTGATGGTTACCGAAGCGGTAGTATCGCATTATTTTGCTGAAATGTTTTGCCTTACCAAGTATTATGCTGATGGTCCAATAACTATTGTTCTCAGCCAATTATACGAAGTTTTGGGTGAAATGAAACAATGGATTTTATTTTTGTCCTCCTCTGTTTTGTGGTTTTTTATCAATTGCAACAAAATAAGTGAATAATATTAATACCAAAGAATTTTGTGATTGCAATCATTTCAGGAAGAAACTGAGTATTAACTGACAGACCTACGAGGGGTGCTAATACTTTTGTCCACCACTGTATCCTAGTGATATGCCACCAATGTCTGTAGTGAGACAACCCCCTTAAGGCCTTTGGTAATGCTAACAAACCCTCATCTGCTTTTGCTTCCTAATCTACATCTGTACTTAATTGAATACAACCCTGTTTTAGGATACATAATTTATGCATTTTAAAAGAATTCCTACCCATGAATATCCTTCCTCGACTTATTCCTGTCTACCACCCTATAGTGGATAGGGCTAATATACTTGTACTAAAATTTTTTAATAAAGCTTAATTTCAACACTTCGGACCCAGCACTATTCTCACTCTCTGCCGGTCTTCTGCTTATTTTTTGCTTCGTTTGAATATAGATGTCACCAAGTGTCACTGCCTGACTTCACCATTTAGATAGTTCACTTCCAAACAGTGATGTCAGGCAGTGGCGCATGACCTCTTCAGCCAATTAGCAGCTGCTGATGTAATGTCACCATTCGGAATAAGCAAGAAGTTAACAGAAGATTGGCGAAGAGTGAGGACTAGTGTTGAGCGATTATTATCGAGAAAGTGAAATCCGCACAGTTTTTATGATGATCGCAATTTATATATCGAAGTGCTATTAATTGTAGGTTAAAATCTGTGCATCATACTACTGAATAATCGCGCCATTTTCGGCGCATCCTGTGCATTTTTGGCGGCCATCAAATCAGTCTTAACAGAATAGAGCAGCAGTGTGAAGATTTGTGTGCTACGTCATGACTGGGATGTGTAATGTTTGAGATTGGCTGGAAAAATCACATGACCTCGTTTTAACATAAACAAGCCCGTTCCCTGTTCATCCACATGACTCTCAGCTTCTCAAAGCAGTAGAACGTGCGCTTGCCTGGTGGTCCAACCAGCTCAGTGAAATTAATCTAATCCTCCCTGAGAAGCTCAACTGATAGTGCTGTGAACCTTACAACATAGTTTAGATAGAGATTGGAATATTTTAATATAATAAGGTAAGAATTTTAAGAGCAACTAAACCGCGTAAAGTCACAGGGGATGGGGGGTCCCGCGGCGAACACAGACAAGCTCTAAAAAAGAAATACAGAAAAAGTTCACTCAAGACTTAGATTAGACCCTTGCACTGCAATAGCTTTATTATTTAACAGTTTTCTATTGAAATATTTCCTTGATATTGGGCAGGCCGATCCCTGAACATATATTAGGATACACATCTATTTCTAGTAACTGCAGGACTCTTTGTTAGGTGCAAAACTCCACTTTAAATATCAGTAAATACATTTCAGATAGGTGTTCAAATTTCAATTATTTGCCTATTCCACGCTTTGTTGATATATCCACCTTTGCAGTTAAATTAGAATCCAGCAATTTGTAGTCAGACGAGGTTTGATGTTGCCAAAAATACCTGTTGTATTATCCAAATAAATTTCAGATACGTGTTTTTTCACTTTGGCGCACTACAGCTTTTGTTCTTGAGTGACCTTGCACTTAAAATAGATGTTAATAACAGCAAATTTGAAGTCACCACAGGTGAATTTTATAGGTGCCAAAAATAACCTGTATAAACGCTAATAAATTTACAGATACTTTTTTTTCACTTGGCCACAACAGCATTGTTCATTGAGGCACCTTGCACTTAAGGTGTGAAGACAGCACTTTTGTAGTCACCACAGTGGAATAGAAAAGTGCCAAAAATACCTTGTATTATCCCAATACATTACATATACGGTTTTTTAGCACTTTTGTCCCATCCAGATTTGTTGAGAGAGCCATCCTTGCAGCTAAAATTTGAATCAGACAAGATTGTGTAAGTTACCACAGCTGAATTGATAGGATGCCAAAAAATAATCTTTATAAATATCCGAATACATTACAGATACGTGTTTTTTTCACTTAGGCACACTACAACCTTTTTCATTAGGAACCTTGCAACTTAAAATTGAATACAGAAATTTTGTAGTCCAACCACAGTGAAATGAAAGGTGCCACCAAAAATACAAGTATAATCTGAATAAAAATTTCATATACGTGGTTTTATCACTTTGGCGCACTACAAGCTTGTTCATTGAGGCACCTAGCACTTAAATGTGAATACAGCAATTTTGTAGACACCACAAGGTTGAATATGTAAAGGTGTCCAAAAATAACCTTGTAATATCCAATACCTGTCTCTTGGATACTTGTTTTTTCACATTGGCCAGCACTACAGCATTGTTCATTAGGCACCTTGCACTTAAATGTGAATACAGCAATTTTGTAGTCACCACAGGATGAATTGAAAGGTGCCAAAAATACCAGTTATTATCGAATACATTCCAATACGTGTTTTTTCCCCCACTTTGTTCATTTTGGGGCGCACACACGCTTTGATCATTTAGGCAACCTTGCACTAAATGTGAATACAGCAATTTGTATCACCACAGGTGAATGATAGGTGGCCAGAAAATACCATGTATTATCCGTAAGAAATTTCAGATACGTGGTTTTTTTCCACTTTGGGGTGGCGCACTACAGCTTTATCATTTGAGGCACCTTGCACTTAAAAGTGAATACAGCACAATTTTGTATCACCACAGGTGAATTGAAAGTGCCAAAAAATACCTTTTATTATCTGAATACACTACAGATACGTGTTTTTTTCCACTTTGCTCAGTACAGCTTTGTTCATTGAGGTAACCTTGCACTTAAATGTGAATACACAAGTTTTTTGATAGTCAACCTACAGTTGAATGATAGTGCAAAAAAACCTTGTATTTATCCCGGAATAAATTTCAGATACGTGATTTTTTATTAACTTTGTGCGCACTACAGCTTTGTTCATTGAGGCTCCTTGCACTTAAATGTGAATACAGCAAATTTTGTTAATTCACCACATGTGAATTGAAGTTGCCAAAACATACCTTTTATTATCTGAAATACATTACAAGATCCGTTTTTTTCACTTTGGCGCATAACTAAGCTTTGTTCATTTATGCACCTTCACTTAAATGAGAATACAGCCATTTTTGTATTCACCACAGTTGATTGATAGGTGCCAAAAAATACCTGTATATCCGACTAAATTTCCATATACGTAGTTTTTTTATCTTTGGCGCACTACAGCATTGTTCAATGAGGCACCTTGCACGTAAAAATGAATACATCCATTTTGAAGTCACCACAGGTGAATTGATAAGGTGCCAAAAAATACCTTTTATCATCTGAAAACATTACAGATACAGTTTTTTTTTTCACTTTGCGCAGTACAAGCTTTGTTCATTGAGGCAACCTTGCACTTAAAAGTGAAACTAGCAATTTTGATAGTCACCACAGTGAAATGAAAAGGTGCCCAAAAAATTCCTTGTATTATCCGAATAAATTTTCAGATACGTGTTTATTTTACATTGGCGACACAGCTTTTGTTCATTGAGGCACCTTGCACTTAAATGATGAATACAGCAATTTTGTATCACCACAGGTGAAAATTGATAGGTGCAAAAAATACCTTTTTATTATCCGAATACATTACAATACGTTATTTTGGCACTTTCTATGCCCAGGTCCCCACATTTGTTGATAGAGCCACCTTGCAGATAAGATTTGAATCACAAATGTGGAAGTTGAACCACAGGTGATTTGATAGTGCCAAAAAAATACCTTTTAATATCCGAATACAATACAGAAACGTTGTTTTTTGCACTTTGCCCCAGTCCATGATTTGTTTGATATAGCCACCTTTCAGTTAAATTGAAATTCAGCGATTGTGTATACCACAGGTGAAATTGATAGTTGCCAAAAAATACCTTTATTATCAGAATACATTACAGGATACGTGTTTATTTGCACTATTGCACCAGTCGCAGATTTGGTGATAGATCCACCCTTGCAAGTAAAATTTGAAATCAGCAATGTGTAGATACCACAGGTGAATTGATAGGGATCCAAAAAATACCATTTAATTAGCCGAATACATTACAGGATACAAGTTTTTTTCACTTTGCTCACTACAGCTTTGTTCATTGAGGCACCTTGCACTTAAATTTGAATACCAACAAATTGAGTCACCACCGTGAAATTAAAGGAGCCCAAAAAACCTTAGTATTATCCGAAAACATTTCATGATACATTATTTTATCACATTTGGCGCAGGCCAGTTTTGTTGAAAGATCTACTTTGCGTTTAAATGTGAGAATAACAGCAAATTTTGTTATTTGATGTTGAGGGATTATGAGAATAGCTGTGATTGCCGTCTTTTAATAAGAGACTTTTCCAAACTCTACATACCTATCTAAATTTTATATTTCTGAACATGGAGTCTAAATGCATGTGGTAATCAGAGCAAAGAGGGGGAAAGGACATTGAGGTAGGAGGTGGACGTGAGATAGAAGGTGCACTATCCAGATGCTGGCTAACAAACAACGCATGCCATCATGGATCGTCGTTGCAGGACCGTCAGGCCTGTCCATCGCTGGTCCAGGCCCTTTGAATCTCAGTAACGACAGCGTTCCCAATCTGTCCCTTCAGTGGTTAATCAACCTGCAATCCAGCAGTCTTACCGTCCTCGTCCTCCCAGTCCACTGCCACAAATTTTCATCATCCAGCTTCTCAGCATACCTGCCAACATGAAGCACCCAAAAGGCAACCTTTTGTACCCACCCCTGTGGATAATTCCATTTTTCTGAAAGACCTCTTTGAAGAACAAAATGCGGTTGGGGTCAGAAGGCATGTCAAAAAGATCAAGGGGCCAAAGATGTTTGAATTTTCTCTGCTCTAAACCCCCCAGTTACTGAACCCAACAATTAGGAAAAAGGGAAAGCCGGTAAATTCGGCCAAAAAATCCCGGGGGGTCGGCAACCCTTGCAGTCCCTCTTGTTTTAAGCCCCACTCCTGGATGCAGAATGTCGGGACAAAGGGTCCCCTGTTTTTATGATGATAGGGAACAAACATTGCGGATCCAACGGGGGCCCTTTTCAGCAAATTTGCTTGCAGCGCTTAAATCACTGGACGAGGGGGAAAGAGATGGGGAAAGTCAGTAGGGTTTCCCCCCCCAAAAAAAGGGGAAAGGGCGGCCCGCAGAATTTCCCTAAAATTTTATTCCCCACCCCACGGCCCACCCGAAAACCCCCCGCCCTTTGCTTATCGCCGTCAAAAAGGTCCATGACATCCCCGGGCCTTTGGCCCTTTCTTTGAGCAACCTCGGATTCACCCACGATGTCAAATCCCCCCCTTTTGCCGTAAACGCTTTAAAAAAAGGGGCCCAAAAACCCTTTAGGGGTTTAAAACCACCACCAACTGTCAAGCCCAAAAGCAGCAAATTTCATGAGTTGAAATGGAGGCAACATTTGGCCCAAAAAAGGCCAGACCACGCCAGCCCCCAACCACGGGTCAAAACCCTCTGTCTCCACCCCCCTCCCCTCCCCCCCAAACCAAGCTTTCCCTTTCAGCTCCCTTTGCCCTCTCAGAGTCATGAATCAGGGATCGCCCCCCTTTCCCAAGCCCCACGTCGCCCGAAAACCACCATCACCACCAGAGCCCCCATCCTACCCCTTCCCTTCCGCCAGTTTGCGACCGAAACGCCGTACGTGGCCATTTTTGCAGCCACCTTTCTGCCCCTTCCAAATTTTTGGGGAGCAGAAAAACATTTAAAAAACCCCAAACCATCCCAAACCCCCAAAAGCCGAATTTTCGGCTTTTGCCAGGCTTTTTGGATTTGGGAAAAGGGGCCCTTTTTTTCCGTCTGGGGGGACACAAAAGGGTTCCCCCCCCCGTCATGGCCCATGCCTCCCCCCAATACCAGATCCCCGAGCAGGAAATTTCTTTGCCGAAAACCCTTTCCCTGCCCTGGCCACCACGTGTCATCAAAAATTTTTCAAGCGCGTTGCTGCATCTGTGGGGAAAAAAAGCCCAATCTACCACCGACACATGGACTAGAAAGCACGGCCAAGGCCGCTATATCGTCTTGTGACAGCTCATTGGGTTAGCTTGGAGGATGTCACAGTGGTACGATGGTCTCGTCATGCCAGCGGCGCACGCTCTTCATAAAGACCGCAGGTAGATATGAGCAGGGTTCATTTTCCCGCCAAGGGGTCCTCGGGTTGGCATTCACGTGCCCGATACACCAGGCCATGTTTGAAATATAATCTGTCTTGTAGGAACCGTCCACGACACAGGTCCCAGGAGCTGTGGACGGCTCTCCGACAACGAGACGCGAGGCGCTGGCTGGGGTGCCAAGAACCTTGTGCCAGCCAAGGTGGTTGCGTAACGGACAAAATCAATCTGCTTGGCGCGCCTTAAGCATCAGTAGCTGGAGCACATCCCATTGCCTGGCACATGTCATGAACCTTGTCGTCCAGAAATTTCTGAAAGAGCTACCCGGGGCTGGACTTCCGGCTGAGGAGAGGCTCGTAAGTCTACGTTCGCACTTACCCTCCGTTCACACCTGCTTCGACCCTGCCTGGCTGCGTTGCAGGCGTCAGCTCGGGCCTCGCCCTTCCAACCGTCTCATTGTTGACGGGCAACATGCGGGAGATTCCACCCGCCCCCCACTATGCTCCAGCGATTGTGGCAGCAGCGCAATGCCATTATGCAACGTACGATGTGACACATGGCCTGACAAGCATCAGTGCGGACCTCGGGTGTTGAGCACCGAGAGGGGGAGGCAGGGTGAAAGACTCTGTCACCATCCTTGCCAGTGTTTGAAGAAACCACCAAATTTGTCAGTGCGGGACAATGCACCTTGTCATCATGAGCATTGTGGTGATCTGGTTTTTGGAACTATCGTTGGACACTCTGAAACAACAGTCCTGCCGCGGACGGAGGAGGACGGACACAGATGCGGACACAGAGCCTTTCTCTCCGTCGAATCCAACAAGGCCCGACAGTTTCTCAATTTTATCGGTCTTCATTAGGCAGTGGTTCGGGGTCCAGCTCGTGCAAGGCAGCGCATCAGCTCTCAGGTGCATCATCTCATGCAAAGTCAGGGCTGTGTTGAAGCTGTGCCGAGAAGCGGAGGAGGAGGATGTATTCATAGACACCGACCATACCGACGTCACAGCCTGGATAGAGGTTGGCGCGAATTTGAGGCGGAGGAGAAGATGAGGAAGATCAGTTTAGCAGATCCCCTCGGACCCCAGAGGGCTTGGAAATCAAGACTCCTCTCTCACATGGAGTGCTGGCTCCATTTCCTCCAACATTATCCTCGCCTTAAGGCCATCAAAATGGAACAACATTTACGAGTGGCCACCCACCTGGATCCCCGGTACAAAACAAAACTCAGCACTTTCCTCCCACCCACCCAAATAGAGAAGTAAAATGCAGGAAAATGGAGACCTTGCAGATTGATCACACTGGAGATCATCTGTTGCGTCTGATTCACGTTTTCTTCAAATGTCTGGTGGAACAACATCAGCAACGTGACAGCAGTAGAGAGCCAGTAGCCGTAGCGGCAGCAGCAGGCAAGTGGCAGAAGCCTAATGGTTGACCTCAGTGCAACTTTATTTACCACTCACCAACGCAATGCAATGGCAGGGCACACATCAACACACAGAGATCAGCTTAAGACCATGGGGGCACGACTATCTGCGTCTCAACACGATGTTTTTGGATCTGTTCCAACCCAATAGACTTCTGTGGTATCCAAAATGGACGAATGCCCGAGCTCGCTCGCGCACGGCATAGAGGTGTTGTCGCGGCCCAGGCAGCCAAGCGTCATATCTGAGCGGACCTTCGCACAGCTGGAGTGAGGTCATTACAGACAAAGCATCCGCCTTTCCACAGATAATGTGGGGATCGTTTGACTTCCGATCAAGAGGAAACCAGGCATGGATATTCTCTGATGAAAGTTTGTGGCCGCCAATTGCCCGAGGTCCAACCGATTAGTTGCCGGTCTACATTCCATTCCTCTTTCAAAACAGCAAATGGTCCCTCTTGAAAAAATGTTTATTTTAAAATGATCATTTCTAACTGCAACATTTAGTTCTCTTTTGACCCCAACAGTTCATTTTGCTGGTTTTGGCTGTGAGGAGACTGTAAAATACAGCAAGGGTTCATGACAACACCCGATGTCCATTTCCTCTACTTTATCTTTAGAATTTTCGCATTGTCAATGGTTCTGGAGGTCATGTTGCTGTGAGATCAGCTATAGATTATTGTCCCTGTGGAACAGAAATTGGCTGTCTAAGTGGCATGTTCCTCCCATCTCAATTATTAATAGTGGCTGAGAAGTCATATTTATAATTTTTTTGGGGTCATGTTTGCTGTGAGAAACAGCAATAATTCATGTCCTTTGAACAGAAATGTGGCTTTTAAGTGGCATTTCTCCCTCACAATTTTTTATAGTGGCAGAGGAAGTCCAAATTTATAATTTTTTGGGGTCATGTTGCTGATAGATACAGCAAATAATCATTGTCCATTGGAACAGAAAATGTGGCTTCTAAGTGGCATTTCTTCCACACAATTTTTAACAGTGGCTGAGAAGTCATTTTTATTTTATTAATTTTTTGGGTCAGCGCTTTGAAATGCAGCTAATACTACAGTCCTATTATAAAAAAAAATGTTGTTTCTAACAGTACATTCTGTTCTTCATCAATTTGTCCAAAGTTGGCTCAAGGGTCAGCTTTGAATTTTTTGGGGGCATTTTGCTGTGACATGGCAGCTATAACTACAGGTCCAATTATAAAAAAAAATGTTGTTTCTAACAACATTATTTCTTCAAAATTGTCCAACAGTGGCTCATGGTCCATGTTTAGAATTTTTGGGGCATTTTCTGTGACATGCAGCTATGCTACAGGTCCTATTATAGCAAACATTTTGTTTCTAAACAGCCATTTGTTTTCTCACAATTGTCAAGGGAGGCCAAGGGTGATGGGGTGGGGTGCTGTCAGAAACAGGAATAGCGTAGGACACTGTAAACGGACACATATTGCAAACTACATGATTTGTAGCCTGATCTTATAACAGAGCATCAATCCCTATATTGAGACAACCCCCTTTAATACCATTAAAAACGAGAAACAAAGGACATGGTGGGGATTCCATCCTATATTAAAAATGTGGTTTCTCGAATATAAACTACTAAAAAGATTGAGCATGTACAAAAGATAGCTGTTAAAAAAATTCCTCTGATTGTACAAGTGGAGGTACAGGGACAACTTGACCAGATTGTAGGTTATACAAGGACATGGAGTTAATGATCACGGACCGCGACAAAGAACAGAGACAATTGTCCTTGCCAGCCACGTTGAGTAAAATGTAAAAGACTCCAAAACAAGGGCACCTGGGTGGAACAGGATCGTTAACGCCACCAGTATTTCCCAATGAAGCTAATTGGTCCGCACATCATACGGAGGGCAAGGCCGCTACCCAGGAACAGGTAGCAGTCATGTACCAGTAAACTTAAAATTGTGGTTGAAAGACTCCTTTGTTCTGCACTTTATTAAATGAGGGGGTCATGCAGGTTTGGAGCTTATGCTGATTTCCATGACAGGATTATTCAATGTCCAGTACAATGATGGTTTCAAAACCATACTGCCGTCTGTCACATTTTAATTTGTGAGTGATGCAGGTTTAAGGGTCATGCTGTGGTACAAGACAGGGATAGTGATGGTCTTGATTTTTTTTTCTGTGGCTTTTATAAACCAAGTGTGTTGCTTAAGATGTAGCACTTTTCATTGGTGTTGGGGTTTTTTAATTCCAGTTTCCGCCCGTCTGGGTTAAGAATAAAGGGTGTTGTTGCTTCCCAAGACTTTAATGGTCATCGTCTAATCTACCATCGCCCATCGACATCTCGTCGATAGGGTCGACTATCGAACATGCCGTGTCGAGGGCCCAAAGTAATGCTAAAAGTAAAGGGAAATATGAGTACGCCCCCCAAAAACTTGAGTGCTTTTGGGTCTTACTAGGAGAAATGTATATTTTTTATCATGGGGGTTCCCTGCTGATTTTGTGTTGGGGGTTCCCCTGGCTTCAGAAACACAACCTGTTTTGATTGGAATTCGGGGGGTTAATTGGGTGGGGCGGCGTGCAAAAAGAAATGTTTCCCATGTTTTTGGGTTGCGGAGATTGAGCAGATTCCCGCGTTTATTCATGATTTTGCTGAGGTGTTTTCCAAGACCCATTTGGGAAAATTTTCCCCCCGCATGATCTTATGATGAGCTATAAAATTATTCCCGGAGGTGAAATTTCCTAAAGGAGGATTTTAATCGTCGGGCCTGAGGAACCCGCTAAAAAATACATTGCAGGGGCATACAAAAAGGGTACATTCGTCCTTCCGTGCCCCCTAGGGGTGGGGTTTTCTTTGTTTAGGAAAGTTGGAACTCTCCGCCCTGATTCGATTATGGGAGCTCAATAAAAAACGGTGAAAAACCAAATACCCCTTACCTTTGATTCCTGTTCTTTTTAATAAGTTCAGGGGGCAAGGGGTTTTTAAAAGTTGCCCTAAGGGGGGCCTATATTGATCCTTATCAAGGAAGGGATGAGGGAAGATAAAAATTTAAAATTCCCCGGAGGGCCTTTTTGTATCTGGTTTGCCCTTTGGGTGGTAATGCTCCTGCCATTTCCAGAAAACCGGGTTTAACGATGTTTTCGTGAATTGATTGGTCGTTGTATGGAGTCTATCTGGATGACTCTTAATTTATTCACAAAAATGGGATACACGTTAAACATGTGCGAAAATCTTACAAATTTTTGAAGTGAAAATAATTTGTTCGTCAACTCGAAAAAGTGTGTTTTTGGGGCAGGAGGTTCTTTTTTGAATAAAACCCTTTTCCCCAAATTTTTTCTTTCCCGATAAGGTTCAGGTTATCCTCGAGGGGGTGCCCTGCCTCCCTGAAGGCAGCGGTTCCTTGGGTTTGCCCAATATTATCAAAAAATGTATTCAGAATTTTTCTGTTCTTGTTCGTCGTTGCGGGACAGATAAGAAAGGGGTGAATTTCGAAAGTGCACCTGAGGCCTAGGGCATTTGAGAAATTTAAAAGCAGTGTTTTGTGTCAGCTTGGTGTTATTCAAGCAGATCACAAAAAACCTTTTTTTAGTCGGGGTTTGATGTTCTGATTGGGGTGGGGCCGCCCCTTCTCAGGGGTGGGCCCCCATGACTAATCTCCGTCCTTGCCCCTTTTTTTCCTGAAAAAATTTTCCCTCTACAGAAAAGGAATTTTGACTTGGGAACCCAAACTTTTGCGATTAACCTTCGAGGAGGGCCCACTTCTCGAGGGTCCCCAAAACCCCAAAGTCACGGTTCTAACGGATCAAAAAAAATTTCCCTTTTAGAGAAGCAAAAAGGCTAACCCACAAAGGCCTTTGGGGCGTTTTTTTTTTAACCGTTTTAATTTTGTCGTCACTTCGCCAGGAATAAAAATTTAAAGCTGAACGTTATCTAGAAGCTTCTGTCCCGGTCACTCGCCTGGGGGGATCCAGTCCCCTTTTTACCAAGGAGACGTTTGTCTCAGCCATGTCCCCCGATTAGCCACTGAGATTAAGAAAAACCGGACATGAGCCCTGCTAATTGTCCTGCTTTAAGGTCTTTTTCCCCCCCCAGTTTCACCTAGTTTGTTAAAGGAAAAAAATTTGTTCTGTATTATCGGACTCCCGGAGTGTTGGCCAAAGGTATCCCGCAATACTGGGGGCCCTCTTTATATCGTATGTGGAGGCTATGTGGCGATGTGACATTTGTGCTGGGGAAAGGTTCCCCGAACCCTCCTTGGGGAAAATTTGTCCTTCCCCCTACCCGAGCATCCATGGCCCACTCTCCTGGATTTTATACGATTTTCCACGCCTTTCACCCCGGTTTGAGAGACGAGGGGGAACCAAAAAGTAACAAAAGCTTGTTGTTTTGTTTCTGATCAGAAGTGGTTTTGGGGGAAAAACTTACCGTTTGTGGAATTTTGCGTTAACAATCAGGATAAAAGTTTTTTGGGTGTTTTGCCGTTCTTCTGTATTACGGGGTTTTATCCGAGCTGCAATTTTTTCCCTGCTTTTTTGCCCTAGTGGGGTGGATTTTGGTTTTAAAGGGTTTGTGCACAGTCTGGGGCCCAAATTTTGAAGAACTTTCTCAACGCCCGAGCATCCAAAAAAGGAAGGGTGACAGGAGGGGTTTTTGCTCCAGGGTTTTTCTGTGGGGGTAAGGTTTTGGTTTTCCACCCATTTTCTCCCCCTTTAAAAGCCCACCGGTTAAAACTGCCCCCGATTTGTGGGTCCGTATGTGGGGCAAGAAAATAGTTAAGGTTTTCTCTGAAGTTACCTCCCTTTTCTCCGGGTACATAAAGTATTTTATCAGTCATTATTAAAAAAGGTACTACCGGCTATGACTTTGCCTCAAAGCCCCCCCCTCCTGTAAACGTTGAGGGTTTAAAATGGAATATGAGGTCGCTCATATCTTGAATTTCCGTAGAGTGCAGAGATCCCCGAATATTGGAGGGGTTTTGTCCGGAGGGAGGTCCTGGGTTCCCGGGCCCGATCGTTCATGCCGAATCTTGATAGGGAATTCCACGACTCCACCGGACAAACCCCGGGCTAGGGAAGGGTCCCGTGGCCCCTCTAAAAGGGGGGTACTGTCATGGCAACGTTTTGCGTGGGGGAGCAAGGTGCTACAGAGGGGTTTAAACCCTTCCATTCGGGTGACCGCCCCGGGGGAAGCCTGGCGAAGGATTGACAGCTCGGCTTCAAAAAGTCAGAGGGTGTGCGCTCAGGCCAATAGAGGAGTCCGGAGGCACACCAATCAGGGCTGGGGCGGTGTCCGGGGGGTCATTTAAACCAGTCAGTTTGCTTCATCTTTGCCCGTGAAAGGTTCCCTTTTTCGCTTTCCTGTTTCCCGTTTTTTTGTTTACTTTGTTATTGACTTGGCTTGTTCCCGTTCGCTCTCATCTTTTTCTGTACGGTTCCTCCTGGTTTTGCCCTTGGCTTGGCTTCGTTTTCTCTTTTTTTTCGATTGTGGTTTTGGTTTTCCTTACGACCCGGACTGTTGACTTTGCATTTCCCTGAGGCCCTCAGTAGTAGGGTGGGACTGTCATCCGTTGGGGTCTGCCCTTTAGGGGGAGCACGTCAAGTAGGCAGGGAAGTGGGCTGGGGGGGCAGGGGGGCCCCTGCCAAACCCTCTGAGTGAAAACCATAACCCAAAAATTATAAAAAAATTTCTTTAGCCACGTTAAAAAGGAAAAAATGCAATTAGAACCCCAAATTTTTGTTTTCCAGAGAATTGTTATAGCTGTATTCCAGCACCATGACCCCCAAAACCATTAACGTGTTAAAATTTTCATGAAGAAATGATTAAATGGAATACGTTTTTTTCATGAAAAGTGTACAATGGTGTCTGTTGCAGTTTTTAACCGAAACCCCGCAAAAATTACCCTTTTTTGGTATCAGAAAAAAAATTGCAGTAAAAAAATGTTTTTAAAAAAATTTTTTTTCAAGAGAACATTTCTTTTTAAGAGGTTTTTGAAGTAGACGGAACTATTTTGTGACCCCCGGCAAATGGGGCCCCAACATTCAGAGATCCTGTGATTTCTCTTGTGAAAAAGTCAAACAATCCACATTTTTCAGTGGAAAGCGGATGCGGGTTTGCAGTAATATTTTTTCCAGCTGTGCGAAGGTCTGCAGATATGACGCTGGTGTGTGCAGGCAAACCTCAATGGGTTGGAGCGAGCTCGGGCCATTCATCCATTTTGGATACCCAGAAATCAATTGGGTCCGGAACATATCCAAAAACATCGATGTTAAGACGCAGATAGTCGTGCACCATGATCTTAAGCCGGTCTCTGTGTGTCTTATGTGTGCCCTGCATTACATGCGTTGGTGAGGTGGTAAATATGGATTGCCAGAGGTCACCCATTAGGCTTCTACCACAATGCCTGCTGCTGCTATGGCTACTTGGCACTCTACTGCTGTCACGTTGCTGACGTTATTCCACCGTGACATTAGAAGAAGATGAAGCAGACACAACAGATGTCTCCAGTTGATCAATGAGCATGGTCTCCAATTCCTGCATTTTACTCTCAATTTGGGGGGGGGTAGAAGGAAAGTGCTGAGTTTCACTTTGTAATGGGGATCGAGGAGGGTGGACACCCAGTAACTGTTGTTCATTTTGATGGCCTTAATGCAAGGATCATGTTGGAGGAAATGGAGCATCCAAGCACTCATGTGAGAGATGGAGCCTTGATTTCCCAAGCCTCGGGGTCGAGGGGCACTAGTAAACTGATCTTCCTCGTCTTCCGCCTTCACCTCAAATCCATGCCAACTTATTTTCAAGGCAGGAACATCCATAACGTCTGTGTCCATCCATATCTCATCCTCCTCCTCCGCAGCTTCAACACAGCCCTGAATTGCCTCAGATGATGTACCTTGAGAGCTGAGGCGCCGCCTTGCACCAGCCCTGGACCCCGAACCACCGCCTAGCGAAGACCGATAAAGTTGTGAAACTGTCGGGCCTTCTGGATCCAACGTAGAGAAAGGCTCTGTGTCCACATCTTTGTCTGTTTCCTCCTCCATTGCTGGTGGTACTTGCTGTTTCAGAGTGTCCAACACTTGTTCCAGAACTAAGATCACCACAATGCTCATGCTGACAAGGGCATGGTTCGCACTGACCATTTTGGTGGCTTCTTCAAAACTGGGAAGGATGGTGCAGAGCTCGTTCAACTGCCTCCACTCTTGGTGGCTCAGCACCCTGAGGTCCACACCGCTGCTTGTCAGGCCATGTGCCACTTTGTACAGCGTAATGGCATTGCGCTGCTGCCACAATCATTGGAGCACATGGAGTGTGTAATTCCAGCGTGTTGCCACGTAAACTATGAGATGGTTGACGGGGAGGCCAAGCTGTCGCTGTAACTAGAGATGAGTGATTATAATCGACAAAGTTGAAATCGGCACGGTTTTTAGGTTGATCGGAAATTTCCGATCTCGCAATATTTTAGATTAGAATCTGCACACAATCTATTACTATCGGCGCTTCCTGTCATTTTGTCGGCCAGCAAATCAGCTTAGAGCATAGAGCAGGGTGAGCTGGGTGTGCGACGTCATGACTGTGATGTTTATGGTTGTCATTGGCTGGAAAAATCACTTGACCTCGTTTTGCATAGAACAGCATTTCCTGTTCATCATCAGTGTTTCAGTGTCTCTCACTAGAGTAGGACGTGTGCTAGCTCTCTCTCTCAATACAGATCAGCTCAGTGACACAGTTCTCTTTATCCATACAGACAACTATGCTTTTAGCTGTGAACATTAGAACATAGGTAGATTAGAGAATTTCAGTTCTTAGTTAGTTAGACAGAGACTTTTAAAGAAGCATCTAGCAGGGGTGCTTGCGAATACAGACAGACAGGCAGGCAGGCAGGCTTTTGAAAGGAGAGTGTATATTGTGCAGCCCAGACTCTGCTTTGAACCTGCATTGAAATGGCTTTTATTTTACCAGTTTTTGGCAAGCACACCTCGCACCTGAGGTGAAATTGTACCTTTTATTTTGTGCAGCCCAGTTTGTTCAAAGACCCACCTTGTACTTATATTAGGATACAGACATTTTCTAGTAACTGCAGGTGTATTTCATAGGTGCAAAACCCACCAGTTATTATCCGTATAACTTTTAAATAGGTGTTTTTCACTTTGGCGCAATCCAGTTTTGTTCAAAGAGCCACCTAGTACTTAAATTTGAATACAGAAATGTTGTAGTAACTGCTGTTGTATTTAATTGGTGCAAAACCCACCCTTTATTGTCCGTATAACTTTTAAATAGCTGTATTTCACTTTGGTGCGGCCCAGTTTTGTTCAAAGAGCCACCTTGTACTTAAATTTGAATACAGAAATTTTGTAGTAACTGCTGTTGTATTTCATTGGTGCAAAACCCACCTTTTCTTATCCGTATAACTTTTAAATAGCTGTATTGCACGTGGTGCGGCCCTAGTTTTTTTTTCAAATAGCCACATTGTACAACAATTTTGATAAAAAAAAATTCTAGTAACTGTTCTCGTGTGTCATTGCTGCAAAAAACGCAATTTCTCATCCGTGTAACTTTTAAATAGTTTTATTGCGCTTGGTGAATCTCAGTTTGGTGCAGATAGCGCACTTGTATGATAGTTTGTTGAAAAATATCAATTACTAATCCTACTGGGCAGATGTAAATCCCTGGGACTGAAGGAAGAACAGGGTTGATATTGTCTTACGGTTCTTCCACCAGACTGCATTTCACGTGTATTCGCTAGAAACAATTCAGTTTCTAATCCTAGTTGGCTGTAGGAAATTAGAGGGATTTAAGAATAACTGTAATTTGCCGTTTTTTCAAATAAAAGACTGTCAAAAAACTTTTCATACCTTCTCAAATTTTTTTCTTTCTGAACATGGAGCAAAATGCAGGTGGTTAAGCGAGCAAAGAGGGGTGAAGGACATTGGAGGTATAGGTACGAGAGAAGGTGCTCCTTCCAGTGCTGGCGACAACACGCAAGCCAGCGGATCGTCGGTTGCAGGGCCGTCAGGCCTGTCATCGCTGGGTCAGGGCCCTGTGAATCTCAGTAACGAACAGCGTCGCCAATCTGTTCTTCAGTGGTTAATGCAACCTGCATCCAGCAGTCTTACCTCCTCGTCCTCCCAGTCACGGCCAAAAATGTCGTCATCAGCATCGTCAGCATCCGTCCAACATGAAGCGAAGGCAGCCCAAATGTCAACTCGTGTACCCACCACTGTGGATAATTCATTTTCTGAAAGACCCTTTGATGACAAAATGTGGTTGGGGTCAGAAGGCATTTCAAAAGATCAAGAGGCCAAAGAGGATGATTTTGTCTGCTCTGATGCCCAATCGCTGATGCCATCAGAGGAGGAGAAGGAAGCCGGTCAATCGTCAAAAATCCCAGGCGGTCACCTGTGTTGATGATGATGATGACGACAATGAGGATCCAACATGGTCTTTTCATCAGAATTTACTTGAGAGGTCTTCATCACTGGACGAGGAGGGAGAGGGCGGTCGCACAAATCCGCTGAGATGATTCCGTCAGCCACGATCAGCGGAGACACCGCTCCTCGCTTATCGCCGTTGAAAAGGTCCAGGACCTCTCAAGCCTGGACCTTTTTTGAGCAAGCCTCTGATTCACCCAGTGATGTCATATGCCGCCTTTGCCTTAAACGCATCAGTAGAGGGAAGAATCTTAGGTGTTTAACCACCACCAACATGTCTAGTCATGTGCAGCGAATGCATGAGTTGAAATGGAGGGAACACTTTGCCAAAAAAGGCCACACCGATCCAGGGCTTCCAACCACTGTCACACACTTTGGGCGACATGTATGATCGAGCTTTTCGCCCGTTTTCTGGCGTATACTGCGCCTCCCGGCCCGAATTCCGCTGTCGGACGCAGGGATGCAGTGTTAGGCGCAGCGTTCGCCACTTTAAGCTGCGCCCCGCATGAAGGGGCGGGCAATGGGCGTGGTGTAGACGTTCCGGGGCGGGACGCGGGGCGCTCGAAAACCCCGAGGCATGTACGATGGCGGCTCGCCAAAGCGCGGCGCAATGCAGCGCTCGGCAGCTCCGACAAGCAGACCTAGTTTATTTTGGTCTAAATGCTTCGGCGACGGCGAAGTGAAGCAAGATCGGAACATGCGAGTAAGCAGATACAAGATCTCGACATAAATCTCTGCGCACCGCTCCTTGCAGCAGTAGTATTATTCCGAAAAAATCGCCTTTATTTAGGAGGAAACCATTGTAAGAAATGTTCTGAAACTCAAAAATAAAAATAATTTAAAAAAAATTACTTTCCAAAAATCTAGAACGCCGCAATATCAAGTTTTCAGATATTGGAAATTGCCGGGAAATACAGTAATTCAAATTCTGAAAGCTATTCTCATAGGTCGGCATAAAGCGGCCAATCAGAATAGGAGCGACAGTGAACCATTAAAACCTATGGAGAATGATTGACCAATCAGAATCAACGGCGGGACAGTTCAAAATACAGTAAAAAATGCAGAAAAGAGCTGATTGGCTGAGCTAGCGGGGGCTTGGCTATCTCGGCCAATCAGAATAGGAGCGACAGGGACCCATTATAGCCTATGGAGAATTTTGAACCAATCAAAATTGGGCGGGACAGTTTCAAAAATACAAAAAATAAAATAATGCAGAAAAGAGCTGATTGGTTGAGCTAGCGGTGCTTGGCTATCCCAGCCAATCAGAGCGCGAGCTACTTCTCCCATTGCAGTCTATGGTGAGATGGGCGCAATGCAATCTCGGCGCTCAGCGCCGTGAGGCATGAAGTATTAATAAAAAAATAATTTTTATTAAGTGTAAAACATTATCAGATAAAGAGCTGAAACCTTCTCTAAAAATAAATCAGTTAAATCCCGAACAACGCGTTTGTCGCCGAGACCGGTGCTACATAGGGAATTGCAATAGAGACAATCCCCGGGAAATACAGTAATTCAAATTGTTTAAGCTCTTCTGATTGGTCGGCATAAACCAGCCAATCAGAATAGGAGCGAAAGTGGCCCATTATATCCTATGGAGGAGAATTGACCAATCAGAATAGGAGCGACAGGGACCCATTATAAGCTATGGAGAAAAATTTACCAATCATATTCAAAGGCGGGACAGTTCAAAATACAGTAAAAAGGCAGAAACGAGCTGATTGGTTGAAGCGGCGGGGGCTCATCCAGCTTAGCCAATCAGAGCGCGAGCTACTTTCTCATAGAGTTCTATGGGGAAAAGAAATTCTGAGCGAGCTCTGTGATTGGCTAAGTTAAAAGAGGCACAGTTATTTGGACCAATGGGAGAGTGAGCGACACTCCTATTGGTTTTCTAATGCAATCTGAAATAAAACTGTACATGGCCGAAATCAAATTATAAGACTACAGAAGTTGTCCCGATGTGTATATAAAACGAATAATAATATGGGGGTAACGAAAAAAAAATATTAAATCAATAAAATCATGTTTATTTCTTTATTTTCGATATCAAAGGATCAATAGTATGGGTGCAACGAAAATAAAGAAATAAATATGATTTGATTGATGTAATCAATTTAATATTCTTGAATTAGGATATTGGAAAGTGATTTTGTTTTATGTTTTTTTTATTTTTTAGGTTTCAGCTCTTTTTCTGAGAATGTTGAACACCTTTATAAAGGCGATTTTTGATTCATACTCCGCACCGACATGTGGAATGATTTCTCGCTGTTTTCCAGCCTGTCTCACATCGGAACGGATTTTCGGCGCAGTCCCGCACGGCGCCTAAGTCCCGCACTGCGTACATGTCCCCGCACTGTGCCCCACACACTGGCGAGGCGCAGGGAACTTTTCCCCGCATGTATGAGTGCACCTCCTCGGACGGCGAATCTTTGGCGCAGCGCCGCTCTGTGCCTCAGTCCCCGCGCTGCGTCCCACACACTGGCGAGGCACGGCGGACTTTTCCCCGCATGTATGACCGCACTACCTCCAGTGGTGAATCTCAGGCGCAGCTCCGCACTGCGCCAAAGTCCCGCACTGCGCCTAACACACTGGCGAGGCGCGGCAGACTTTACATTGTATGTATGAGCGCGCCCTGGCCCCGACATAAATCAGGCGCAGATTTCGCCGGAAAACCGGCGGAAAGGTGCGCCCCGACGTGGCGAGCTTCATACATGTCGCCCTTTGTCTCCGCCTCCACCAAGCGTTCCTCAGCTGCCCATGTCTCTCAGAGTCATGATCAAGGATCAGCCTCCGCTTCCGCCTCCACCATCGCCCGAGTACCACCAGCACCACCAGAGACCCATCCTACTCCTTCTCCTTCCCCCAGTATGACGAACTGCATGCCATACAGCGGCAAGTCTAACAGCCAGCCTTCTGTCTACCAGGTTTGGGAGCAGAAGAAACACTTTAACCCAAACCATCCCAAAGCCAAAAGCCTGAATGTCTGCATTGCCAGGCTTTTGGCCTTGAAAATGTTGCCTTTCCGTCTGGTGGACACAGATGGGCTCTGCCACATCATGGCCCTTGCCTGCCCCCAATACCAGATGCCGAGCAGGCATTTTTTTCCCAGAAACGCCGTCCCTGCCCTGGCCAGCCACGTGTCATCTAAAATTTCAAGCGCATTGTCTGCATCTGTGTCCGGCAAAGTCCATCTGACCACCGACACATAGACTAGTAAGCACGGCCAAGGCCGCTATATCTCTGTGACAGCTTACTGGGTGAGCTGGGTGGATGTCTCTGGTGGTAACTGTGGCTCTCAGGCTCGGCGCACGCTCTTCAAAACCGCAGGGTTGGTGCAGGGTTCTTTCCCCCAAGGTCCTCTGGTGGCATCATGTGCCCATACAAACCAGGCCATGTTGAAATTAATCTGTATTGGAGACCGTCAACACAAAGGTCAGGAGCTTTGGACGGCTCTTCGCAACGAGACCGGGCGCTGGCTGGGTGACAAGAACCTTGTGCCAGGCAAGGTGGTGTGCGATAATGGTCGAAATCTGCTGGCCACCCTTAAGATCGGTAGGCTGGAGCACATCCCTTGCCTGGCACATGTCATGAACCTTGTCGTCCAGAAATTTCTAAAGCACTACCCGGGTCTGGACTGCCTGCTGCGGAAGGCTCGAGGTCTGAGCTCACACTTCCGCCGTTCGCACCCTGCTTCGTCCAACCCGGCTGCGTTGCAGCGTCAGCTCGGCCTCCCCATCCACCGTCTCATTGTTGACGTGGCAACACGCTGGAATTCCACCCTCCACATGCTCCAGCGATTGTGGCAGCAGCGCAATGCCATTACGCAGTACGAAGTGACACATGGCCTGACAAGCAACGGTGCGGACCTTGGGGTTTTGAGCAACCGTGAGTGGAGGCAGGTGAAAGAGCTCTGCACCATCCTTGCAAATTTTGAAGAAGCCACCAAAATGGTCAGTGCGGACAATGCCCTTGTCAGCATGAGCATTGTGGTGATCGTAGTTCTGGAACGATCGTTGGACACTCTGAAACAGCAGGTCCCACCAGAGACGGAGGAGGGGACGGACACAGATGTGGACACGGAGCCTTTCTCTCTGTCGAATCCAGAAGGCGCGACAGTTTAACAATTTTATCGGTCTTCAAAAGGCAGTGGTTCGGGGTCCAGGGCTAGTACAAGGCGGCGCCACAGCTCTCAGGGTGCATCATCTGAGGCAAGTCAGGGCTGTGTTGACGCTGTGCGGAAGGAAGCGGAGGAGGATGAGGAGGAGGTATTCCTGGACACCGACGTTACCGATGTCCCTGCCTTGGAAAGAGGTTGAAGCGGAGGAGGAAGATGAGGAAGATCAGTTTTCTAGTGCCCCTCGACCCCAAGGCTTGGGAAATAAAGGCTCCATCTCTCACATGAGTGCTTGGATGCTCCTTTTCCTCCAACATGATCCTCGCATTAAGGCCATCAAACTGAACAACAGTTACTGGGGGGCCACCCTCCTCGATCCCCGGTACAAAGCAAAACTCAGCACTTGCCTTCCACCCACCCAAATAGAGAGTAAAATGCAGGAATTGGAGACCGTACTGATTGATCAACTGGAGACATCTTTTGCGTCTGCTTCACGTTCTTCAAATGTCACGGTGGAACAACGTCAGCAACGTGATAGCAGTACAGTGCCAAGTAGCCATAGCGGCAGCATCAGCAGCAGGCATTGTGGCAGAAGCCTAT
>JAODAL010009428.1:67500-110973 GCA_025379985.1 Phyllomedusa bahiana | reverse complement strand
GTCCTGAGTGGACAACGTGTATTTAAACCATTATTTCCCTCTAGTGCAGCGTTCGGAAACCATCTATCGGCCCAGCATGCCACCTGGTCGTCCTGACTCTTTCTGAGTGTGAGAAGTGCCTCATCTTTGGCGCTCACCTAATATACCAATAAGGGACGTGAGTGTATCCACACGATTGTATATGTATATTCTTTCATGCATGCTGTTACGGTATTCTAGTTCTGGGAACCGTGTATTTTATTGTTTGTATATATTTGGTACTTACTGAGATTCCTTATAGTACTGTTGCCACTTTAGAAGAGTTTTTGTTCCCTGATGAACCCACTCTATCGGTGGTGGGGGGAAACGCGTCGGGACAGGGATACGTGTATATATAGTCTGTTGTGTGTGGTGACGGATGTTTAGTCTAGGTGGCATTACACACTGTAGTTGTATGCATAGGTGTAGTGGGTAAGGTACTATCACTAGGGCACTTATAGGGTTTCTAGTAAGGTTCCTGGTGGGGTCGCCCTTTTGTTGGGGCGGGTTCCCCACGTATTAGGCAGTTTAGGTAGGGCAATTTTAGGGAATTGTTAGGTTTTATCAGTAATTCTCATTAAAAGTTATATTTTATATACCTATCTTGCCCAAAGGTATTGATATTCTCTGTGGTTTTTTGTCCCATCTACCCATCCCATGAAAAGCATAAATAGTGGATTTAGTATTTTATCAAATTTGCCAAATATTATTTTTTCAAAAGTGGATCAATGCAAAGATTTACATTAGAATGATCCCTTAAATCTTGCAGCCCTATCCCTGTTTACGATTCATATTAAACATGTGACCTAATAGCGGATTTCTTGCCAACACACGTCAAATATGTTTCACAATTATGAGACACATTGAACAGTTCAGGGGTATACAACTTATGGCCCCCAATTCCCCTCTGTGTGGCCCCCAGCCATCAGGACATATCCAAGCTTTGTCTCTGTCCTCATTCTTCGGAAAGTAATATTCATCTTTTAACTTGTGCATTCAACTAATGCCACGGTTATGGTGGGTGCGGTTTGGCTGACACGGTTATGGTGGGTGCGGTATGGCTGACCCGGTTATGGCGGGCGCGGTGTGGCTGGCGGGGTTATGGCGGGCGCGGTATGGCTGGCATGGTTATGGCGGGTGCGGTATGGCTGGCATGGTTATGGTGGGCACGGTATGGCGGGCACTGTAATGGTGGGCGCTGTATGGCTGGCAAAGTTATGGGGGGCGAGGTATGGCTGGGAGGGTTATGGCGGGCGCGGTATGGCTGGTATGGTTATGGTGGGCACGGTATGGCGGGCACTGTTATGGTGGGCGCTGTATGGCTGGCATGGTTATGGCGGGCGCGGTATGGCTGGCAAAGTTATGGTGGGCACGGTATGGCGGGCACTGTTATGGTGGGCGCTGTATGGCTGGCATGGTTATGGCAGGCGCGGTATGGTGGGCATGGTTATGGCGGGCGCGGTATGACTGGCATGGTTATGGCGGGCACTGTTATGGTGGGCGCGGTATGGCTGGCATGGTTATGGTGGGCACAGTTTGGCTGGTATGGTTATGGTGGGCACAGTATGGCGGGCACTGTTATGGTGGGCGCTGTATGGCTGGCAAAGTTATGGTGGGCGCTGTATGGCTGGCAAAGTTATGGTGGGCGCGGTATGGCTGGCATGGTTATGGCGGGCGCGGTATGGCGGGCACTGTTATGGTGGGCGCTGTATGGCGGGCACTGTTATGGTGGGCGAGGTATGGCTGGCACGCTTATGGCGGGCGCGGTATGGCTGGTATGGTTATGGTGGGCACTGTATGGCGGGCACTGTTATGGTGGGCGCGGTATGGCTGGCATGGTTATGGCGGACACTGTCATGGTAGGCGCTGTATGGCTGACACATGGTGAGTGCTGTATGACTGGCAAGGTTATGATGGGCAATGTACTATTGGCACTATCAGCTGTATATGCCAAGTTAAGCAGCCTAAAATTTTATATATTATCTCTGAATTTCTTCCTCAGAGGAGTATTTATTTCTGACACGATCATGGAAGATCCACAAAATGTGCCATAAAATGTGAGATAGGTTTAAGACTCCAAAGAGAAGGAGATGCTGGAGAGGAGGCTATATATATATATATATATGTGTGTTGTTCTTTGTAGTTATAGTTGTAACTGCTGTAACCCCGAAAAACTGCAATGAAAATAGGAGCCTCATATTCTCCTTCTGTAGGAGCAGGGGACCCCCATTCTGATCTCTGACAGCTCCTAAAAAAAGAGGAACCGAGACCTCTCAGCCACTTGGGCTTTTACAATTGAAGAGCCATAGAGGTTTCAGACTGGGAATACTCCTCTAAGATTTACTTGGGCTACTAGGAACGGTGCAATATGACCATGTGGCCCTTGGACCAGAAAATGTTGTGCACCCCCGCCCTACATGCAGGACTGTGGGTGTAGATGTAATTACGATTCTTATGTAATGTATATGTAACATATAGCAATTCATAAATTGTGCATTATAGTGTAGCCTGGTACAGGCAGTCCCCGGGTTACGAACGGGATAGGGACTGTAGGTTTGTTCTTAAGTTGAATTTGTATGTAAGTCAGAACAGGTATGTTTATTACATGTAACTCCAGCAAAAAAGTTTTTTTTTTCTAGCTTTGGATAGTGCAGGGAAGAGTTTTTACATTTGTTTTGCTGTCTGTGCCCCTGTTAAGAAAATTCTCATTTTAACCTCATGTGCTGCTGTGGCATGCTGGAACTTGTCATTCCACAGCTAATATCTGCTGTGGAACATGGAACTACAAGTGCCAGCATTCCCCATAAGTCTACGGTTGTAACTAGAGGACAGATGTAAGTCGGAACGGTGTAAGTCGTGGACTGTCTGTATTAGTGTCTCCATGAGAAAGTGATCACAACTTCATTTATCACTATCCATTTAGATTTGTCAAATATGAAACAATAAAACGTCTAAATTGCAAATATTATGGAAGTAAACTCTGAATTTCCCAACAACGTTCTTGTTTAAATGAGTGAAATTGGCGCAGACATAGAATCTGCAAACAGACACGTATCAAATTTGGTAACAAAATCTCACACAGGAACATTTGCTGAAGCCGAACTGAGGTGAGGACAGATACGCTTACAATTGTATACAGGCGCTTTATGAATGACACATTGGACACCCGTCCCGTCTGGCAGCACAAAGACTACCGGCTCCCTCCACGCTCGCCGACTGCCTCCTGCCTCAACGCTCGACGACTGCCGACAGCCTCCACGCTCGCCGACTGCCTCCACGCTCGCCGACTGCCTCCACGCTCGCCGCCTGCCTCCCACGCTCGCCGCCTGCCGGCTCCCTCCACGCTCGCCGACTGCCTCCTGCCTCCCCGCTCGCCGACTGCCTCCACGCTCGCCGACTGCCTCCACGCTCGCCGACTGCCTCCTGCCTCCACGCTCGCCGACTGCCTCCACGCTCGCCGACTGCCTCCACGCTCGCCGACTGCCTCCACGCTCGCCGACTGCCTCCACGCTCGCCGCCTGCCGGCTCCCTCCACGCTCGCCGACTGCCTCCTGCCTCCACGCTCGCCGACTGCCTCCTGCCTCCACGCTCGCCGACTGCCTCCTGCCTCCACGCTCGCCGACTGCCGACTGCCTCCACGCTCGCCGACTGCCTACACGCTAGCCGACTGCCGACTGCCTCCACGCTCGCCGACTGCCTCCACGCTCGCCGACTGCCTCCACGCTCGCCGACTGCCTCCACGCTCGCCGACTGCCTCCACGCTCGCCGACTGCCGACTGCCTCCACGCTCGCCGACTGCCTCCACGCTCGCCGCCTGCCGGCTCCCTCCACGCTCGCCGACTGCCGACTGCCTCCACGCTCGCCGACTGCCGACTGCCTCCACGCTCGCCGACTGCCTCCACGCTCGCCAACTGCCTCCACGCTCGCCGACTGCCGGCTCCCTCCACGTTCACCGACTGCCGGCTCCCTCCACGTTCACCGACTGCCGGCTCCCCCCAAACGTTCACCCGACTGCCGGGCTCCCTCCACGCTCGCCGACTGCCGGCTCCCTCCACGCTCGCCGACTGCCTGCTCCCTCCACGCTCGCCGACTACCGGCTCCCTCCACGTTCACCGACTGCCGGCTCCCTCCACGTTCACCGACTGCCGGCTCCCTCCACGTTCACCGACTGCCGGCTCCCTCCACGCTCCCCGACTGCCGGCTCCCTCCACGCTCGCCGGCTCCTCCACGCTCGCCGACTGCCGGCTCCCTCCACGTTCACCGACGGCCGGCTCCGTCGACGCTCGCCGACTGCCGGCTCCCTCCACGCTCGCCGACTGCCGGCTCCCTCCACGTTCACCGCCCTGCGGCTCCCTCCACGCTCGCCGACTGCCGGCTCCCTCCACCGCTCCCCGACTGCCGGCTCCCTCCACGCTCGCCGACTGCCTGCTCCCTCCACGCTCGCCGACTGCCGGCTCCCTCCACGTTCACCGACTGCCGGCTCCCTCCACGTTCACCGACTGCCGGCTCCCTCCACGCTCGCCGACTGCCGGCTCCCTCCACGCTCGCCGACTGCCGGCTCCCTCCACGTTCACCCGCTACCGGCTCCTTCCATGTTCACTGTCCATTTAACTCATTGGCGGCTCACTATCCTAAGCCGCTGTACATTAAGACATCATAAGGAGAAATTCCAGGCTGACACTTTACCATAGTTAAACACAGATGATATATTCAATGGACAGAGCAAAAAAATGCAGCCTGCGTGTGGCTCAGATGAAGAGAGTAATGTAGCTCTTCAAAGATTATCCCAGGCTTTGTGATGTAAAACGCTGTCAAGAAGCAGACGGCTAAAGAAAACACCTTAAATTGTGTGTGACACCTCTAGACGCAACATGTCTGCAAGAAGAAACTGATCAGGCATCCTCATAGAGCGCACTACAGTCACTGGCGAAAGCGACAGATCTAAGTTATGTATAAACCATGTAGTGTAGCTGAGCATCAAATCAGAGGAGCTGCAGTGGATGCAAAGTGGGTTTACCCCCCAAATAGAAGGGGTTATGTCATCGTAAAGAACAACTCTCATCTAAGAGTGGAGGAGACCATCAACTTGTCATTCCCCAGTCTTACATGTAATGCAATACAATGATGGATATGGTCTGCCAGAGCAGAAGCGGCTGCTGCTAGAGGCTCTAATGAAGGGGGTCTGCAGCTCAATCCCCCTCTATAGTGCGCTTATATTCCAACAGGGCTTCTAGAAAGTTATAAAGATAAGACAACCACTAAAAATTTATATATTTTACACACTGGGCTCTTAAAGGAGCATATAAATATCTATGTGTGTATGTATGTGTATGTACTGTATGTGTGTGTATATATATATATGTGTATATGTGTGTGTGTGTGTGTGTGTGTATATATATATGTTATTATAAATTATATATATATTATATATATATATATATACACACACATCCACACACACATACATATATGCACACACACACACACGCTCTTTTAAGAGCCCATTGTGTGTGAAACATATATATATATATATATATATATATATGTATGTATATATATATATATATATATGTATATATATATATATATATATATATATATATATATATATATAATATATATATATATATATATATATGTATATATATGTTATATATATATAGCTTATACACATATAGGCTTGAGATAGGATCTACTGTGAGCTTAAACAGAGGTGTGTGATGTTGGAATGAGAAAGTCTGATTTATTTCACCATTTGTAGTGTAGCAAAATTTCCCAGCTTTCTATTAGGATCTTCATAAATAATGTGTTCTATAGTCTAGATCAATGGGGGGAGAAAGTTTTGAAACCCACACCCCTCCCAGTCATTACAGTAATCCATAGTTCTCATAGAGAACTATGGATTACGTCTCCTCTCCCCGCTCGCACAATACGGCGAGCAGGGAGAGAAGTGACATGTCCATTACTAGCGATGAATACGCGCCGCTAGTAATGAATGTCTATGTTCCCGGCGAGCTGCCGGCCCCCCTACCCCGCTCCCGAACATACGGCGTAATTGCGGGCGAAATACGTCCCGCAATTACTGCCGTATGAACATTGCCTATCTCTCTACACACATACATACACATAGTGTGTGTCACATTATTATGACTTATAGTTTCTCAGCTCACCCAAGATTAAGGCTGCAGCCCCGTTCATACACTTCACCCAAGTTCTGCTCAAGTGTAAAAATTATAAAGCTTCCTTAGTAATTATCATCTTAACCCTAATTATATAACACACTGGCAGTCGCACAACTTTCACAGAAACAGGTAGAGTTAGCTGAACACAGTTCTTAACAACATAACCCTAAAGTACAGCGTCAGGATTATTCTTCAGGACATGATAAAATCTAGTATTTGTAGCTTCAAAAAACTTAAAAAACTTCTTCTTCGTGTGCCAAGAAGTAATGTTGTTTAGTTATATTGTATCGTCAACATGGAAGGATAGACTAGATGTTAAGTCATTTAGTAAAATATATCATAATCTACCACAGGACAGGCCGTCGACCATACATCCTTTATATGTAAGTAAACTTTGTGAAGGAAAATAAATGAAAACCAGTGCAAAATGCGAGACTGTGCTCCAAGAATGACAAATAAATATACAACTCCGGCCGATGCTTAAAGAGAGAAATGGGTTTTGGACGACTGCGACACTGTAAGGCCGCTCAGAGGCCCATTTGGAAACGCTTTACACTTGGAACACATTTTACTACCGAGTGGTTGATATAATAGATGTCTACAGCTCAATTTACTTTCCTGTGAAAGTTTGAGAAGGCGAAGCTGCGGACACACAGAGTCCACATCAGCTCAGTCACAGCCAGAGCACAGATAGGAAATCTCATTATCTTAAAAAAGAAGTCTACAACATGTTGCACCATTCGCCTTCATCCCTGTCAACTATTTTTCCAATGTAAAGATGCAACAAAAAGTTTCTGATCGATCGACCCATCTGCTAACAGATAACACGACCTATAGATACCGTCCACCCCGGCTCCAGATGTTCTCAGTGGATTATCAGTTTGTGCTCACTTTTCATTCGCGGCTACAATGTAGATCTCTTTTAACCTTCTCAAAGGGTATTGTAAAAACTAGATTTACAGTGATAAGAACAGACATGTGAGAGTCTCTTGAGGACCTTCTGTAGCAAATTCACAACTTGTGGTAATCTTTAAGACAAGGGGTCTGCAACGTCAGCTCTCCAGTTATTGGGAGACTACAACTCCCATCATACATTTATATAATCTATATCAGTGGGCATCATGGGAGATGTAGTTCCCCAACAGCTTTAGAGCCGACGTTGCAGACCCCTGCTTTAGGACATAGCACTATACTACATTTTACCTACCACTTGCTATAAACCTAGTTGAAAACCAATCCTCTGTTCTGTTAATAGATATACAGCATAATTGCGCCCAATTACTAGCGCATCTCATATAATTTGAATATCACTGATTAGATTATTGATATCAAGAATGTCTACTAGCGACACCGGTTTATTGTATATACTCTTTTCAGGATGTATGTCAAGGTTTTATATAAGGGGAACGTCTCTCCTGAGGGAGAGCACCATTCGGTGTGTAGAGTCTTCAATTGCAATTCAAAACACTACACACCATATGGTGCTCTCCCTAATGACAGATGTTCCCCTTTCTGAGCCACTCATTGCCTCCCACCCAGCCAGCCAGCATCACTCTGCTCTGCACTGATGAGGGGCAAAACCCCGAAACAGCGTTGTAAGCAGATGAGCGATACTGGCTTGGATAATATCCCTTTTGCTTTCTCAAGACTCAGTGGGTCAAAAGCAAATTGAGGATTTGTTACATCCAATTGAGGGCGCTTGAGCTTCTCAGCTCCTTTCCCATAATGCTTTGTGATAAGGTTTAATATAATACATTTGTGAGCCATATAGCAAATAAAAAGATAGTCCTGGAGAACCCCTTTAAGTTTCAATAATATTCAAATTTTTTGGAGATGCACTAGTAGTTCTGGAGTAGACTATTAGCGCAAACAGAAGAAAAGGGACCTCTTAGTGAAGATCAAATGTGAGGCCGCTGCTATAGCTATGGCTGGTAAGAATCTGTAAGGGGTAAGTATTCATGCAGGATTCCCCCGTGCAGACAAATTGCATTTTTAGCTCAAGTCTGGTTTACATCTGCATCAGAGGTCCCTTCTTTGCCGGTTGGGACGGAAGGGCCTGGTGTTTGTTCCGTGTCCCATTTCTATAACCCTTGGGTCTCGCCCCATCCCATTATAAGGCTGGGTTCACATTAGCATCAGTAGTTCCGTTTGGAACCTCTGTTACAAATTTCGATGGACACCACAATAGAAACCCAATAGACCTATTGTAATCAGTGAGACCCATCGGGTGCCATTGGTGTCCACTGTAAAATGGGTCCAATTCCTCCTCTGCAAATAGTGGAACCTCTGATGCAGATGTAAAGCAGGCCTGAGCTAAAAATGCTATTTCTCTACATGGATTCTTACCCCCTACAGAGTCTTACCAACTATAGCTATAGCAGCCATAACAGCTGCTATGGGGCCCAGAGATTAGAGGGGATCCACTCGGGTACAAGAACATTGTTCCTTTTTGTAGGGAACAATTAGTTGGTGGCTTTCTGTTCTCCAGCAATACTACTAGTGCATCTCAAACATTAGAATATCATTAAAAATTAAGGAGTTCTCCAGGACTTTTTATTTGTTACAGGGCTCACAAATGTATTATATTAAACCTTGTCATTCATACTGTAATGAGTCTACACAATATATGGGTTTCTCTATTTGACTTTATTGATATCCATTATCTTTTCAGTGATATTCTAATTTTTTGAGATGCACTAGTATATCGTTTCCCTGATATGTGACAAGGGCCGGAATGAGGCAGAAAAGAAGGTATGGAGTGGGGGTGCCATACGTCCCATTTGTCTAGGGCACCAGAAAACCTTGTCCCAGGCCTGTATATGGCGGTATTATTTATACCCTTATTATTGCCATGTATGCTGCTGTCTTAGTTTATTGTCATTAGGTGGTGGCACCCATCTTATTTTGATATGGGGCCCCATTAATTCTAGTTATGCTCCGTTTACCCCATAATAAACATAGGGGATGAAGCAAACATGGGAACCTTTTTAAGAACCCAATATCAGCCACATAAGCGGTCTCTATGGCATGAACTCTCATATTTGTCTATAATAACAATTATTCAGTTATACCTTCGTACGGTTTCACAATTGTCGGCTCTACCAACTGTTCTGGAGGATCTATAGGTGAATCACAAAAGCTTTAGCCAGGACTCAGTTCTAAGTGGAGCTTGGTAGCATGTGCTCTCAGATAATGGAGCCTTTAGTTATTTTCTGGAAGAACAAGCTTTAAGCCCTGTATTTTAGACCCATCTAGCACAAAACGGGTTAATCTCTTTTGCCGCAGTTAAACTTGCATTCCCTCGCTCCGTTTAGCTTCCAGAATAGTTTTCTTCATAGCCCGAGGTAAAAAACCATTCCAATAACTGGAATAACAAGGAAAGCTAAGTGCCGATTTATCTGCCCCGCTATCTCCCTAATTCCTAACACCGGCCTCCGAAAGCATTAAGTAGCTTCCAGCTGCAACGGCCCCAGTCTTGTTATTCACCCCGGTTGTTGTGTCCCTCAAACCATTTGTTTCACTAATAAGTGAACACTCGATACTTTTGCAGATGCAAATACAATGAAGCTTGAAGCTGAATCTGGGACAACATAGCAAGGAACCATTTACATTATGGAAGCCATGAATGCAGCTAGTGAAGCCCCGTGAGCCTCGATGCTAATGAATAGGTATTCAATACTTGTAAAAATTTAGGCAGTGACTCTGGTTCCTCCCACCAGGACTGGAACAAGGTATTCTGGTGCTCTAGACAAAAAAGGCATATAGTGCTCCCACCAATGGAAAATTCAGCCCCCTCCATACCTCCTTGAGCCCCCTTTTTTGCCTGGGATGAAGCGGCACCCTAGGCGGATGCGTACCTTCACCTACTCATCATCCAGGCCCTGCCTCCTACTGTTCCTGCACATTAATCTCACTATAAACATACAATGTAATTGGCATCCCAAAGATCAGAACCAGTGTTGGACTGGGGTGCCCAGGGCCCGCAGGTGGAGTTGACTCTAGGCTCCCACCAGTTGACCTGATTCTGGGACCACCAGTGAAGCTAATTTTAGGGGCCCACCCTACAGCTACTGTAAATGACTGTACCTGCCTCCTATACTCTGTCTCTTGCTTTTTGCTTCTCTTTCTCTGCTTTTTTGCCTCTTCTGTGAAAGTATATGCAGTTAAAAAACAACTTTAGGTCTACCGTGCTCAGGGGCCCACTGGGGGGTTCCCTTATACCCCTTTGGACCAGATCAGAACCTTGCTTTACCCAACCAGTTTCTCCCCTTAACTAATTTCCTGCCTGGGATGAAGCGACACCCTAGGTGGCCGCGTACTTTCACCTACTCATCGTCCCGGCTCTGCCTCCTACTATTCCTGCACATTAATCTCACCATATATAATGTAATTGGCATCCCAAAGATAGGAGCTCTGCTTTACCCAACCGGTTTCTCCCCTTACCTAATTTTCTGCTGCCTCCCCCCGTCCCCTTTGGTTTACTGAGCGAGTGAAGACATCATTGCTTCTCACTATGGTATTTTTACGTCCTCTATGATTTTTCTCCCACACTGTATATTTATATTGGCTACTGTTCTGTTTCATGCACAATGTTCTTTTTATCATGCCCGTGCTCCTTACTGACAGCATCATGCCCTTTGTCTTGCTTATGTATTCCAAAAATGTAATAACAGCATAGAGAAAGTCACAGTCATGCAAAGCGAGTAGTATTTCGATGAGTAACAGTTTTCTAACTTCATATTCACTTTTCTATTACTCTTATGTTTTGAATAGTGCTATATATATATATATATATATATATATATATATATATATATATATATATATATATATAATATATTAACAACACACACATATACACACACAGGTATATATACAGTCAAATCACATTATTATGACCACCAGATAATATCCTTTGTAACCACCATGTGCTGCACAGACAGCAACTAGAGGGGCTGGCAGTGACTTATGTTAGAGATCTTGCAAAAACAAGTCACTTTGCAATATGTGTCCATTAACAGTGTCCTACCCATTCCTAGATACCCCCTCTTGTATGGGCTGCATCAGCTCCTCAGGTCGCTATAGCTACAGACCTGTTTACTCTCCTGATAGGCTGCCAGCATTGGTTGCTATAGCTACAGACCTGGCTTCTACTGCAGCCTAGCAGAAGTCAGTAAACACGCCCCTGAATTCAAAGTGAAACCAAGAAAACAGGACTGAGGTAAGATGAATCAATGTAGTGAGACAACCCCTTTAAGGTCCATGGTGAGATGTCACTGGTATCTGGGGTGGACTGCATCCCACAGCTGCTGGAGGGTCCTTAGAGCCAACACCTCAATCAAGATGGTCCCACAGATGTTCAACTGAGTTCAAGTCTGGATTAGTACGTCAGTGTTGGCCATGCTTTTCCTACCAATGTCAAACATTTCTAGCCGTGTGAAGTTGTATTCTCTTACTGTAAGATCCCATCATTCCAAAGGAAGACAATCAGCATATATGGGTGTACATGATCTGCAAGGATGGATTCATACCCAAATCAGCTGAGGGTGTCTTCCACATGGATGAGTGGCCCAGAGAATGAACCAAAAGCATTCCCCAGACCTTATCGCTGCAATCACACACCTGTGTTCTTCCAGCAGTGGTTGCAGGGTGTTTGTTCTCTAATATTTTCCACCTGATAAGCCAATGTCCAACCTTTTGATGAAGCTGAAAAGTGACTCACAGAAGGCAACCCCCAGCAGCAGTTAAATTCGGAAATTGTTGTGAAAATTAAAGTCTTTTAGGAGACGTGAAATGACCTTCCATCTGCTTCAGGACCCCATGCACAGTAGATTTTGCTTTTGCAATGGCACCGTTTGTTCACTTATGATACCCGCCAACAATTCACAAACTGCAGAGTTTCAGAAATGCCGCCACCTTTGGCCCGAAGGGCTATAATCAGCCCTTTTTGCCACTTTGATAAATTGCCTCCTTTACCCATGACAGCGATGAGGGATATGAGTACAGACAGCCTATCGCACATAATATACACCCACCAAACCAGTTTACCACCATGACTTTCTTCATGAGCTATGTGTTGCCATCATCCAAACTAGGAAGTGGTCATAATAATGTGACTTGACTGTATATATATATATATATATATATATATATATAGATATATATATATATATATATTATATATATATATATATATATACACACACACACACACACAACACACACACATACATACACATACACACACTCTAAATGTGAGTGTATTCTGTGCACAAAAGACATGTGAGGGCTGCAGCTAGCTCCGCGGGCTTTGCTCAGACACCTTTGACTCATTTTGCAGCTGCAGCTTTTACATCACACGGCCCTAGAGAACACAAACTATTTTAAGTTAACATACGATGCTTGGAAGGAAATATGCTGTAAAAATATAGAGAGAATTTCATGTCTTTGATACGGACACCACTTTGTATCTAAATTACATCAGAAAGAAAACAAAAAAGATTTAAAAGGATCACTCCAGTCTAGGTGGTGTCTGGTTTTGCGCCGCACTTAAAGGGGTATTCCCAATTCATTGATTACCTTTACATATGTAGGCAAAAGTAAAGAAAGACTATTACACTGCTATTTCGATTTTGCTTCCCTTCAGAGCAGTTCTTATCTCCTGCACGTGTCCACAAGCTTTCCTAGTTATCAACCACATCTCTCTGCTCTAGCGGTGGTCAGGATGGTGACTTCACTACCTCCTGTGTCTTATCAGCAGCACAGGAGCTTGTTTATCACTTACTGACAAACTTGACCCTTAAAGGGAAATATTGGTGAGAGGGGTTTCAACAGTAGGGAAGAAGGCTGAAGAGCTCCAACAGGCTCATCTAGGAAGGGCAGAGCCAAAATGTCAGTCACTGCTGTAGAACCGCCACAGCCTGACAGGAAGTTGGAGCCTGAAGCTGTAGAACCGCCCACAGCCTGAACAGGTAGTGGGAGCCTGAAGCTGTATATCCGCCCACAGCCTGAACAGGAAGTGGGAGCCTGAAGCTGTAGATCCGCCCACAGCCTGAAAAGGAAAGGGGAGCCTGAAGCTGTAGAACTGCCTTCAGCCTGAAAAGGAAGTGGAAGTCTGAAGCTATAGACCCGCCCACAGCCTGAAAAAAAGCGGGAGCCTGAAGCTGTAGAACCGCCCATAGCCTGAACAGGAAGTGGGAGCCTGGAGCTGTAGATCCAGCCACAGTCTGAACAGGAAGTGGGAGCTTGAAGCGTAAACCCCCCAGCCTGAACAAATGGAGCTGAAGCTGTAGATCCGCCCACAGCCTGAACAGGAAGTGGGGGCCTGAAGCAGGCTCTGTGAAACAGCACTGTGAGAAAAGCCCCTTTAAATGACTGTGACTGAGCTGCTATACAAAGCATAACTCGTGGATAGCAACGGCACTATTTTTGGAAAAAGGAGGAACTTTTTAAACCGCCTTTAAGCCTTATGTAAATATGATGAGAATTCTTACTATTTGAGTATTAGATTAGTTCCTTAATGAAGGCTTTATTAAATGTTCTTCCAGTATTCTTAGTAAGATCTTTACTTATTCCATTTATACATACGATTGCTCAGTAATTGTTACAGTTTTGCCAAGTGATTACTGCACGGCGTGACAAATGGTTCTGTACTGCCTGTTCTCAAGGCAGGGGTTTTACTCCAAGTGTTTGTGTTTTGTCCCCACAGAGAAACCGGTCAGCTTGACTTACCGATGTCCCTGTAGATACTTTGAAAGTAACGTGGCCAAGAGCAACATCAAGCACCTGAAGATTCTCTCCACCACCAACTGCTCTCTGCAGATTGTGTAAGTACAAAGTAAAAAAACATGTCTATTGCAAAAGAAAACACCAAGGGCTCACAGAAGGAACAGGAGAAAAAAATGCAAGTTTTTTTTAGTGAGAAAGGGGGCTATTTTACGTGCTTGCACATACATGAAAGTTCTCCAACATAAAGCTTAATGTTTTAATGCTAAATACTTCCAAAAACCCAAGTAATAACAGAAAAACCACAGGGATCAGTACAACAAATGAAGGAAAAATACCTATCACCTATCCATGGTGGCTAGAAAGGAGGAAGAAAGTTACGTAAGAACATAGAAAAATCCACCGCACTCCTTGTGTAATCGCAGAAAAGATCGACTCTCCGTTCAAATGTATTCAATGCATGGGAGATCAAACAAGAATTTCTCCCACGGTCCGACGTTTCAGCCACAACTAGCCTTCATCAGGGACCAAGGCGTGGGGAGAAGCAGGAGTGCAGTGGCTTTTTCTATGTTCTGGACTACTGCCAATTGGCAGTAAAGGAAACCCAGGCAAACATAGGGAGAACATACAAACTCCTTGCAGATGTTATCTTTGGTAGGATTCAAACCAAGGGCCCTAGCTCTACAACCCCACAGAGCTAACCACTGAGCCATTGTGCTGCCCATGTACAATATATATATATATGATCCACTGGTATTTATATTCTATATGCTATTCTTGTATGCCGTCCATGGTGTAGACACATCTTTGGAGGTCATCATTTTGATATTTTTTCTATTGTACTAGTTTTTAATATACTTTAGTAATTACCTTCTTAAAAGACCCCTTATTTTCCTTTTGAATTATACTAACACTGTAGTCCCTCTACATACAGTATTAATTGGGACAGCCAATGCATGTTGAAACCATAACTCTATAGAAAACAATTATGCTCCCAACATGACGTATCAGAAGAAAAAAACAGAAATCAGGATCCTTGGTGCCAAAAGGAGCGGCTAAGCCTGACACATGTATAGAGCAGCAAAAGATATATAGTACCGCACTGTACTGCAGAGAGGTGCTACAGACCGTCAATCCCTGCATGCACCTAACTAACACATGTAAGAGCAGTACAGGACATGTAGTCCCGCACTGTACTGTAGAGAGGCGCTATAGACCGTGAATCACTATATGCACCTCACTAATACATGTAAGAGCAGTACAGGACATGTAGTACTGCACTGTACTGTAGAGAGGTGCTATAGACTGCCAATCACTGCATGCACCTCAGTAATAATTGTAGGAGCAGTACAGGACATGTAGTACTGCACTGTACTGTAGAGAGGCGCTATAGACATTCACTCACTGCATGCACCTCACTAATACATGTAAGAGCAGTACAGGACATGTAGTACCGCACTGTACTGTAGAGAGGCGCTATAGACCACAATCACTGCCTGCACCTCACTAATATATATAAGAGCAGTACAGGACATGTAGTACCGCACTGTACTGTAGAGAGGCGCTATAACCACCATCACTGCATACACCTCACTAATACATGTAGAGCAGTACAGGACATGTAGTACCAACTGTACTGTAGAGAGGAGAGATAGACCACCAATCACTGCATGCACCTCACTAATACATGTAGGAGCAGTACAGGACATGTAGTACCTCACTGTACTGTAGAGAAGCGCTATAGACCACCAATCACTGCATGCATCTCACTAATACATGTAGGAGCAGTACAGGACATGCAGTACCTGCACTGTACTGGAGAGCGGCGCTATAGACCACCAATCACTATATGCACCTCACTAATACATGTAGGAGCAGTACAGGACATGTAGTACTGCACTGTACTGTAGGGAGGTGCTATAGACCACCAGTCACTGCATGCACCTCACTAATACATGTAGGAGCAGTACAGGACATGTAGTACTGCACTGTACTGTAGAGAGGAGCTATAGACCACCAATCACTGCATGCACCTCACTAATACATGTAAGAGCAGTACAGGACATGTAGTACCGCACTGTACTGTAGGGAGGTGCTATAGACCACCAGTCACTGCATGCACCTCACTTACACAGATGATTTATAAGTATAATACTCATGATAATTGGTTGGATCTTCTATCAATAGCAGAACAGCAGTGCCTGACATTGTATGGCGAGTGAGGTTTCAAGGTACAACGTCCCAGGAAAGACCACTGTATGCTAGAAATATTGTAACATGAGGGAGCAGTATAAAGTAGCTTGTTTCCTTCCAACCTGTATCACTTTCTCTAACCCAGTTGTACCATAATCTTTTACAGGGCTCGCCTTAAGCACAATGGCAAACAGATTTGCTTGGACCCTAAGATTAAATGGATCCAGGAGTACATGGAAAAAATTTTGAACAAGTAAGCAGATGATCCAGATGTGCAGCTTCCACTCCCGGCATGAATGTGTTCAGGCACGATCGTCATGGGTACTCACACACCCGTAACCCGGAATCTTGTAATGTATCTGGTGCTGAGCCTTTTAAGAAAGCCCATGTGGCCCCAAGACCAAGTGGGTTTCCTTTCCAAATGCTGGGACATCCCAAAGAGCAGTATTTTACACAGTGATTGTCCTTTGGAGCCTCCAAAAATAATAATAAGCAAAATTTTCTAAAGCTTTACTTTGCAAGGTTCAGATAGTAGTGGCGTGAAATGTATTATACTTCTAGAATTACAGAACTAGGCAATACACAATATATTTGTCTATCCATCAGACCAATAATCTTTTTATCTATCTATATAAACACGTGTACATTATTTTATTTAAATATAGCCTTCCTTTTTATTGAACTGTGATGAATGGAGGGTGGAACATACTTAGCACTTAGTGCTACATCTTTGTTTCAGAGAGTAAGAGGCTACTATTATTAGACAATGTAGCCTAGGGTTAAGGCTTTCATACAAAGTGCCTACATGAAGGCA
Organism: Phyllomedusa bahiana; assembly: GCA_025379985.1. NCBI lineage: Eukaryota > Metazoa > Chordata > Amphibia > Anura > Hylidae > Phyllomedusa > Phyllomedusa bahiana. The sequence continues at coordinate 94,041 of JAODAL010009428.1, read as the reverse complement.
GAAAGAAATGGAAAAAAAAAAAAAAAAAGAACAATCGCCTTGTAAAGGTTTCATTGGAGCGTAATGATCTGTCAAGCAGATAAAACAAATAGGAGTTTAAGAACTTTAAAAAGGGTTATCCACTTAAAAAAAGAAAAATCAATGAAACTGGGGCTTGGGTGGGCAAAAGAACCCCCAAAAAATTATACTTGCCCATCTGTCCCTCTCCGCTCCAGGGCTCCTGGTAATCCGCCCCTCTTCACTTCCGGGTTCTTTTCCCAACACAGAAGAGAGACGTACAATGGAGCGCAAGTTCTCCAATGTACCAAAAAAGAACGGGAGCTACAGGGCAGCAGCGGCAGGGCACAGCTAGGTAATTATCAGGGGCTTTTTTTTTTTTTTTTTTATTTCCTTGATTTTTTTTTCTAGTGGACACCCTCTTTAAAATTGTGGAATCAACAGCTGCCTACGTGTTGAAGTTTTGAGGCTCACAAAAGTGTTGTTAGCATCTGGTCCTTCTCTTCTGAGCCTGTTCAAAAACATCCCCATTGCGGTTGCCTCCAGGGTTTTGAGTATATTTTTTTAACCTGCATCAAAACACTGGTTTCGTTTTTTGTGCCAGAACCTCTACAGGCTTGTGCCATAACACAAACACAGGCAGACAAGTCCCCGCTTTGTAGTTATCCGAGCCCACTGTTAACAGACAGGAAGGGCCGCTTTAGCAATGGGAATGTTTAACTTGACACCATTGTCCCTATTACATTTCTTTAGCACTTCATTTATCTATCATTTAACTTCACCAAAAATCCTATTCTACACCCGCAACTCCTCCAGCTCACATACAGACACATGTCCGCTGCAAACAACTAAAGGCACAGAAGTGTTCATCTGCCAAATCATGCATCACTTTAACTATTTTCACATTGGAAAAAAATCTGAAAAAAAAAAAAAAAAGAGATGGGGTGGAGCAGATGTATCCCTCAAGTATGATGGATTATGGGAACCCTGAATAACATTGTAAAGACCCAGATCTTACCTCACACTAAGCTTCTCCCACCTCATTTAATTTTCTTAATCTTGGTCTTAATCTTCTGCCTATTCAAGAGAATAAAAAGTAGATTTGTCAGATGGGAGTCAGGAAGTGAATGCCAGAAAAATCATTCTAAACTCAATTTTCTTGGAACATTTCAACTAAATTGTTTATAGAACGGCGGTTTTGTGCATGTATGTATATGTGAAAACATAGCCATGAACTCTGTGCTTAAAGGGGTTGTCCAGCAAATAAATATTATTCTTCATTGGGGTCAGGGTGGGTAAAAAAATAATACGAAATAAAAAAAATTATAAAAAAAAAAAAAACAGTTATACTTGACTACCTGCCCTCCTCCGCTGCTGCTCCAGAACTCCCCGATGATCCGCTCCTTAGGACTTTCGGGTTCTCACACAGGAGAGAATAACTCTTCATTCAATTACAAAAGAGTGCGAGTCTCTTCTACATGTTGGGATGAAAAGCTGGAGTCAAGAGGCGCGGATCACCAAGGAGCAATAATATATATATATATATAATATTATAATATTTTTTTTATCCACCCTTGCCCCAATGAAGAACACATTTTATTTGCTGGACAACCCCTTTAAAATATTTTATTTTAAACTTTTTAAAGCAATCAATTCACCACAGCTTTCTTTTCTGACGCTTATCTGCTTTTACCCATTGTACATATTTACAGTTATCTATTGAAGAAAAAACTCAAACATAGGTAAAGCATTATGCAAAAAGTAGGGGTGCTTTTACTTTTTAGTGCAGAAATTTTTTTTGTCTTCTGTGGAAATTGTTGGGTTCAAAACTTCAAGGCTGCTATAGGACACAATTTTCCACAATTTTTTTTTTTAGCAGTTATTTTGAAGACTAGATTTTCAGGGTTGAGTTAAAGGGGTTTTGCAATTTAGCAAAATCCCTCCTGAGGCCAGCTCTTAGCTTGCTACGAGCCAGCCTCAAAGAGCAGGGGGATAGTCGCATTTGTGCACATCTCTTGCATTCAGGTCTATGGGAGTTCCAAATATACCCAAGCACGCTTGATCAGCTACTAGTGCATCTCAAACAATTAGAAATCACTGAAAAGATAATTGATATCAATAATTTAAGTCAAATAGAGAAACCTATATATTGTATAGACTCATTACAGTATGAATGACAAGGTTTAATAGAATACATTTGCGAGCCCTATAACAAATAAAAAGTCCTGGAGAACCCTTTTGATTTTCAATGATATTCTAATTTTTTGAGATGCACTAGTATTTTCAGAGTTAGTATACAAATTAATACAAACGAATAGGAAGAACTTCAGAAGTGTGGCCATCTTCAGGTTCCCTGAGGCCTGCTTGTAGCAAGCTAAGAGCCAGCTTCGGGAGGGAGTTTGTCAGATGACGACATCCCTTTAAGTGTATGATATGGATGATTGGCATTGCTTTCCATTTCCATTGCACAAACCTTCATTGAAGCAGATATGCATAAACAAAAAAAAAAACCTTTAAGTTAAAAAAAAATAAGACTATAGGGTAAAACGGAGTGCAGGTCTAGAACATTTACTCTAAAAAAAAATGCAAAAGGTAAAAGTGCCACTGCCATGGATTTTAAAAAAAAACCTAGTCTTTCTCCCAATACATCAGTTTGGTGTGCGATAACCATGTTATTGGTTCACAAGCCAAGTTCTGTTCAGTCTTAAATAAAAATTCTTATTTTACTTTTAAACACCACCTGCATCTACATCATGGCAGGGGTTGTGCACTGTAATGTTTGGGCAACCCCAGAAGGAGATTGTGTGTAATGAATGCAAGAACATCTGGTTAGCCTCTCTTGGCTTCTACACAACCCCTGTTGCTCCCTTACCTTCCTGCCTCTGCATATAAATAATTCCTGTGCAGCCTTGTGGAATCAGCTATACCCCCCACCACTCCTTCTACACAGAGATTCGGTGCATGAGCTGCTTTTTGTCTCCCCGCTGCCCCTGACCTTGCTATAGGATATGTAAGCTCCTGTATGGGGTCTTGCTTTAATTAAGACACCAGAAACCCTAAGAGGTGCATAAATTAGCCGTCCCAGAGTATTTTCTGAGGTTAGACTACCAGGAACCAAAGAGTGGTTGGAGCCTCTTAACACCTTAACTGCCAAATAATGTGTGGTTAGTCTGGCAGCACAGGGACTAGACCCTAAACCACTAAGTATCCATGATGATGGACCAGATGTCTAGTAACGATATAGAATGGTTGCTAATTTAGGACTCCTGCCTTTCCTCTTGTTCCTCGTCTTTTCATGTTAAATCATAGGATTATAGTCAGAGTCCAAAGATCTAACATGTAATTAGGTCATATCCGATATCTGTGTCTTAAATGTTGATCAGAGGGACATAAATTGATTTCCCTCCTGCTATGCTATCTTCTATTACATTGTATTAGAGTTGTACAGTCTATAGCTAAGTATAGCTGGCACACATATGAACAGGGGAAACTCCATTGGGCCCCTGGGCATGACAGTACTGGGGCTGCTTTTTTGGAAGAAAGTCAGAGAAAGAGGCAGAAAGCAAGAGGCAGAGTGGACTATGTCCAGCCACGTAAAGTAGCTTTAGGGTGGGCCTCAAGAACGAACTCTACTGGTGGCCCTTAAAATCAACTCCACTAGTCGGCCCCAAGAACCAACTCCATTGGTGGGCACCAAGAGTCGGCCCCACTGGTGGGCCTCAAGAACCAATAACGCTGTTAGCCCCCATAACCAACCCCACTGATGAGGCCCCAAGAATCAACTCCATTGGTGGCTCTTAGAATCAGCTCCACTGGTGAGGCCCCAAGACCACACACTGTTGCCCTACCAACCCCACGATGGCCCAAGAACCAACCACTGGTGGGCCCAAAACAACTATTGGTGGCCCAGAACCAACCACACTGGTGGGCCCCAAGAACCAACTCCACTGGTGGGCCCCAAGTATCAACTCCATTGGTGGGCCCCAAGAGTGAGCCCCAGGCACCCCAGTCCGAGGCTGCATATACTTATAATTCAGCAGATTCAACTCTTCTTAACATTAGCAGTAATACAATCATTAACTATAAAAATTATGGAATGATGACTTTGTAGAACTGATTGTGTTTGTATCTTCTATAGAAATCATCAATATGATAGGATTGCGATATCAAAATCTCCATAACAAGTGCTACCCAGTGCCCCAAAGTGCAAGCTCAAATGTTAGTATGACCAAGTTGATAATATCTAGAAAGATCCATCATCATCAACATAGTTTTGTCTATAAAATTCTAAAAAATAAAAACAGTGAGTTAAGTACAATCACATGTTTAGTATGTGGAGGCGTCCTCGGAGATGCTAAAGAAGGTCTGCATCTTAAAGCGTATTTTGAAAGAATTTAATCGTCTGCACGTTATAAATTGCTTTCATCTTCATGTGAGATCTGATCAATTTAAAAAAAACATCTAAGCAGTTCAGTCTGCCCCTATGCCGACAGGTGAATTATTTTACCAAAAAATTGGGATGGTTTCCAGAACAGATTACAAACTTTAGAAAACTTTGCTTTTAGCCATTCCAATTTTAGTGAAAAGATGAAAACGATAATGTCCTCCTTGTAATCAAGAAACTAACCTTAAATTGATGTTTAGGACTACATTTTTTAGCAAATGTTAAAGGGGTGTTCCCACCATACAGTTTGATGTCTTAACTCTAGGATAAGCAATCAAAGTCTGATAGGTACAGTTTCTACCATCTTGGGAACGGGTCCCCAAAAGTTATGGATCAGAATGGCTCCATAAAACTGAATGGAGAGAATACAGTGCTCCCCTGTACTGGGAACTCCCATAGAACAGAATGGAGAACACAGAGCTCCCCTGTACTGGGAACTCCCATAGAACAGAATGGAGAACACAGCGCTCCCATGTACTGGGAACTCCCATAGAACAGAATGGAGAACACAGCGCTCCCCTGTACTGGGAACTCCCATAGAATAGAATGGAGAGAACACAACACTCCCCTGTACTGGGAACTCCCATAGAATAGAATGGAGAACACAGCGCTCCCCTCTACTGGGATCTCCCATCTCACAGATTGGAGAGAACACAGCCCTCCCCTGTACTGGGAACTCCCATAGATCAGAATGGGGAACACAGCGCTCCCCTATACTGGGAACTCCCATAGAACAGAATGGAGAACACAGCGCTCCCCTTTACTGTGTACTACCATTGAATAGAATGGGGAACACAGCGCTCCCCTGTACTGTGAACTCCCATAGAATATAATTGTGAGAACACAGCGCTCCCCTGTACTGTGAACTCCCATAGAACAGAATGGAGAACACAGCGCTCCCTTGTACTGGGAACTCTCATAGAACCAAATGGAGCACTGTGTGCAAGCGTGACCAGCTTTCCATTCTGATTCATACCTTCCGGTGGCCCTGTCCAAAGATAGGCGCGAGTCCCAAAGGTGTAACCGCACCCATTGAGACTTTGATGACATGTCCCAGTGATATACCATCAAACTCTATGGTGGGAACACCTCTACGTATGCACAAACGTTTCAATGCACCCATTATTGTGCTACACATAAATGGCAAATATCACTTTCCTATGAGGTACGGCATCTGCATTCATGGTCACTGTAGACATTGGGGGGTATGAGCCTCTCTTAGTGAACAATGGTGGTTTTAAAGTTCTCTGCATGTTTCTCGTTTTAAAATGGAAAGAATGTAATTTCATGTAAACCAAAAATTGAAATGTTTTGTAAACTTCCACTGGCAATTAGTATGACTGGAACAAGACTGTTTGTATGGCTTGCAATGGGGAGGCGCAGTCCACACTATGATAGAAGGTTGGGGGGGGGGGGGGGGGGCAGAGTCTAAACCAAACAACATTATTAATGCAATAACTATTTTGTGTGTCATAAGCGATCAGAGTCCTATGAAAGACTGAGTGTAACCCCAGTGAGTAAAGTGGGGCCCTAACCTATTCTGCATTTGTAAATAGCTATAATCTTTTTATCAGAGTATTCCTCCACTGTTATATATGTTATATATTTTTATATTTGTATGGAAATGAAAGATAATGCACATTATTCATTTTGATACTTTGTGTCAGAAATAAAATACATTTTTTATTTTTAACCCTCGCCTCATGCTTTGTCTGCCTTTTCAATCCTGTAACTGTCTCACCCCCACCAGATTTAATACATGTTCTGTCTTTGACAAGTTTCTGCTCAGCCTATGCCTATTCCTTAACAGCGCTTCACTAACATACACAAGATTATGCTACTGGCGCTAATAAGAGACCATTGGTTTGTAGTCTGCGCAATTCACAGCGAATTCTGTCCATTGGTTGTTATATTGAAAGATTTATATATTTTAATTTTAATTTATTACATTTTTTTAACTGAAAGAAAAGGTAACCTGGTATACAAGGTATATTACATGTTTAACTACATGCAGTGATGGTACATAAGGACCTTCAAATACACCTCATAAATTACATATAAATGACTGTAAAACAATTTTTTAGAAAAAAATGCAAACTAGGATAGAACGAATTGTTCAGAACTAGAAAAGAAGTCTGCTTTTTTCCTGAAAAACAGTGTGCATGGCCTACGATACAGATCAGCAGTTCAGCCCCATTCATTTAAAGGGGTATTCCCACCGCAATGATTAACTAGGCAAAGAAAAATAAAAGACTATTAACAAATACATTGCTGTTCTGATTTTGCTTCCTTTCTAAGTAAGAGTAGTTTTTATCTCCTTTGACCAGGGGTCTTCAAACTGCGGCTCTCCAGCTGCTGGGAAACTACAACTCCCGTCATGCATTTATATACTCTATAACAGTGGGCATGATGGGAGTTGTAGTTTCCCAACAGCTGGAAGGCCGCAGTTTGAAGACCCCTGCTTTTGACACTGAAATGATATCTCCTGCTTGTGTACACAAGCTTCCCTAGGTTACCCCTCTCTTTGCTCTAGCAGTGGAAACGATGGTGACATTTCCTGCTGTGTCTTATCAGAAGCACAGGAGCTTGTTTATCTTAGTTACTGAAAAAATGTAACCCTTTAGAGCTCTGTTGCCTTTTGCCCTGCTGTTAAAACCCGTACTTCACTTATGTCCCGCTAACAGGCTCAGCTAGGAATAACAGAGCTAAGATAAGACCCACTCACAGCCTGAACAGGAAGTGGGATCCTGAAGCTGTAGACCCGCCCGGAGTCTTAACTGGAAGTGGGGTCCTCAAGCTATAAACCCACCCACAGCCTGAACAGGAAGTGGGAACCTGAAGCTGTAGACCCGCCCACAGCCTGAACAGGAAGTGGGAGCCTGAATCTGTAGGCCCACCCACAGCCTGAACAGGAAGTAGGAGCCTGAATCTGTAGGTCCACCCACAGCCTGAAGCAGGCTCTGTAAAACAGCATGGTGAGAAAACCCCTTTAAATGTGGATCAGCTGCACACCATGGACAATTGTGCCACCGTTTTTGGAAAAAAGAAAAAAAAAAGACTACTAATGGATTAACATGATGTCAGTGAATAACTAACAAAGTCAGTAAAATAATTTAATTATTAGAAATGAGTAAAAAATATTCATATGCATAAACAGAACAGAAAAAAAAAGTAAAAAATTTGAGCACATGGATAGCATATTGGATGTAGACATTTATACAGGTTACATTTAGTTATATTATATTTAAAGCTTACATTTTTATTTCTAATCTGCTGAAAATTTTTGATATATATATTATACATGAAAACTTCTTACAATATATTACTACATTGATGGGGGCCTTGCTCATTTTCCTGAAAAGCAAGCTGTCACTATTAAAAGGAAATCTCCGCTACTGTAAGGGAGTCATCTCTTGCCATATGATCAAGGTTAAGATTTATGAAAACACCAGAACTGGTAAAGTGAGAAAAAGAGAATTAAAAGCTAAACAACCTCTGTATCCACCCCCGGGGTCTGTGTAATCGTCCCCTTTGACTTCTATATTTAGTGTCATCCATTGGGCAACAGTTTTTATGGCCTTTAAAATTTCTTCCATCTGTGCATAAAATTGTCATGAGAAAGATCCAGAAATGAAATTCTGATTCTGTTCTATTAGGGACGTCTTTAAAATTTCTTACACTTTCCAAAGAGTAACAATGGTCTCTATTGTATGATACAATTTTAATAGTATTTGGCTGATCAAAATGTATTTATATTTGTGACCAGCCCTGCAAACTTGGGCAGCATTGTTACATGATAGACTATTTATATGATGGTTAAAACTAGATAATAGACCGAAAAAACACAATTATAAATTTGACAAAAATCCTGTTGTTGGTCTCAGTAGAAATATAATTTATTGTAATAACCATTCTGAGCCAAAACAAATCTTATTAAAAGAAACAAACTCAATTAAGTGCCCTGATTATTGGTATTGTATATTGCTATCAATACAGACATAGATAAGACAGAGACATCTGCTATGGGGCCCCTGGAGCAAAAGGGCTTAGGGTGACCCCCAAATGTGCAGCACTCCCTTCTCTAGAAACCCTACAATATTAGCAAACAAGTGTGTGGGGATGAACCAAAAGATGATGGAAAGGAGAAGAAGAAGAATTGCGCATCAAGTCCTCCTGCCATAAGTGGTCCGGGGCTATGGTAACCACCACAAGGAGGGTGGTGTATGCAATCAGGACTGGGACAAGGTATTCTGGTGCCCTAGGCAAGTAAGGCGTATAGTGCACCCAATGGAAAATTTTGCCCACTCCATACCTCCTAGCGCCCCCTTTTCTGAATGAGATGAAGTGCCCTGTAGGCACTGAATCAACAATTGGTTTAAACAGCAGCACACGGCACTTTTCCTATCTAAGACAGGGGCACCATCAGGGTTGTATGTGTAGTACCCCAAATTTTAAGTAAACAGGGGCCCCCTGATAAACTGGTAAAAGGTAGGGAGGGAACAGATGCTTCAACTGTATAGGGCCCTTAAATTATTTACATAGTTTGCAAGGCCGAAAAATTACCAGTGTACATCAAATTCAGCCTATTTTCCTATAATGTTATACTTACTTCAGCCTTGCTCTAAAGGTACACATTCTAAACATGTTACAAGTACCAATATCCTAAAATTACCAATCCCCTGTTGTATTCACAGAGGTACAACATCAGGTCCATAGTCTCTTGATCGCATTTTCCATAACTCATCAAGAAAGATGTAAGAAAGGAATTAATCACCTGGGGTCAACTATTACTTCTTACTGCTATTTCTTTTTTTCCATCGATGAAGACACATTTTATAATATGCACTATACACTTTCAATGCAATACTTTGTTTGCTTCTTTATCTAAAAGGAATATTCCTATTTTATACACTTATAGCCAGAAAAAAAGCTTATAAGTTTCAAGCCCCACACTACCGACAGGTCATCTGGGTTTCCTTAGTATTGCACCGGTGATATAACTATTGTATTCTATGGGATATCCTGAAAACATGACCTTTTGATGAGCCTTGAGGGCTGGAGTTAAGGAACATAGAGGCTATGCAGGTCATGAATCCCTGATCCCAGAATAGGCTTTTATGGAATATCCCGGTCGCAGTCCTCATGGATCACAACAGGTCAGGTTTTCCTTAGTATTGCACCGGTGAATGATTATGGCACTCCGTGGGATAACCTGAGAACATGACCTTTTAGTTGGCCTTGAGGACTGGAGTTGAGGAACACTGCTATAGAGACTATGGAGGCCATGGACCCCTGTTCTCAGAATAGGATTTCATGTGAAATACCTGTATTTTTAGAAGATACAAAAGATCAATTTTTTGTTTTACTTGAGCTGTACATTCAGCACCATCTGATTTACAAATGTACAGTATGTGCCTGGCAGCACTTGCAGGTAGCACCTATACAGGTTGTCCCACAATACACATTGATGGCATATCGATAGGATAGTAGTGATTGATAAGATGTGCGATAGGTGCAGGTCCCACCTCTGACTTCGGTAAGAGTTCCAAGCTTAGGAATTCCTTTTGATTTTTAATGGCAACAATCCAAACACCTCTCCGTTCAAAACAGAGGTTCTCGAGATAGGTGTGGGTCCCAAAGAGGACGGTTGCATATCCTATTAATGTGCCATTAATGTGTATGGTGCGAATACTCCTTAATTCTTCAACAGGTTGAAAAGAGAGATGTAGGCAAAAAAAACAAAAAAACATAATAATAAAAACAGATAACAATAAAGGCAAACGTAAAACATACATTGCAAAAAATATGTGCATTTTCTTTTAGCCGCTGCAGTATTCAACCAATCTAAAACGGAGCTACACTGATGTATGATCACTTCTCCTCTCAGCAGCTTATCTTTTTTACTGACAAACTTTAACCCTTTAGAGCTCTGTAGCCTTCTGCCCCGTTGTTTACACCCCTCCATCACCAAAGTCCCTCTAACGGGCTCAGCTAGGAATATCAGTCTAAAACACACTGCGCATCAGCCAACAGGAAACGGCTGGCTTGAACCCCACAGCCAGAACAGAAGTGAGGCCTGAGGTGTTGAACCGCCCACAGCCGAACAAGAAGTGGGTAGCACTGGAAGAAAGCTGGTTAGAACCGCCCACAGCCTGAACAGAAAGTGGGAGCCTGAAGCTGTAGAACCGCCCACAGCCTGAACAGGAGGTGGTAGCTTGAAGCTGTAGAACCACCCACATCCTGAAGAGGGAGTGGGAGCCTGAAACTTTAGAACCGCCCACAGCCTGAACAAAAAGTGGGAACCTGAAAATGGCTGTGAACAGCAGGCTCTGTGAAACAGCCAGATAAGAAAAAAACCTTAAAAAGATATAAATACTGCCGTCATATCAGAGAACCCACATGATAATATTACCTATTAAAAAGACACCAGCTCGTTATTCCTTATAAAAAGGCACAATGTTATTGTATCTTAGTAAAGGCCTCCTCAACCTCAGGGCCCCATAGTAGCTGCCATGACTATAGTTATGCCCAAGGTCATGTAGAGACTGCTAATAAGAGGATATGCATTGCACAGAAAAACTATTTTTAATCATATAATATATTTGTAATTATTTTTCCTACATGAAAATTAACGATTCCTAATCAATATATATATAATATATATATATATATTAATATAACCACAACTACATAATACAATATATATATATATTATTATATATATATATATATATATATATATATATATATATATAATATATATATATATATATATAAATAATATTGTATATGTATTTTAAAATCTGTAAGATATGTCATGTGTATTCTCAACTCCATGCCACTGACTGACTGTGAGGGCATGTCCCCAATGCACAGAGCAAATACCGGTCGGATTATCCAACCGGTATTCGCTCTGTTTTTGTGGCTGTGCATGCGGCCGTCGGGGAGCGGCTTTTCTCTGCTGTTTGCGGAGAAAAGCCCTCCCCCCTCGCACTGAGATGTTCATATTCCGGGCAGAAGAATGAATATGTTTAATCTTTTTCAGACTGCCAGTGGTCTGAAAATGGGTTTTCCATAGAAGTCCGTGTAAAAGTTTGTCAGCCGGTTTACAGACGGCTTTCATACACGAAAACTGTCTGTCAAACCATCCAAAAACCCTTGCTGTGGGGACAAGGCCTGACTGTGTTCATAGATCTGCCCCATTGGGTTTATGATTTACCATTTTCTTAATCTAGCATATTTAGGGTCCATCCACATGACAAGCGTCCCACGCGGATTCTGACTAGAAATACTTGTCTTAAACCAAAAGTAAAATCATTGGATCCCTTCACAGCAGAGACCTATGGTGCCCTACGGACTCTATTGAGTCAATGGGTCTGTTGGGTTTCCGCTGTGGTGTCCTTAGTTGAGATGGAAAAAAATAGTGCAGGATCCCCTGGCTTCAGTTTTTCACCTGTGAGATAGAAGAACCTCAGGCGCAGATGTGAACCAGGCCTTACATGTTATGAGAATGATGGCAATATTTGATTACCAAACCAAGCGACAGAATTCTGCTCTATGGCAATGTCTTTAGTTCTTTTTTGAGGAGGCTGCATTTTCTCCAGTAAACTTTTGCCTTAATGTATTTGTGGAAAAAACTAAGAAAAAATCTCCAGAATTGACTCATCGTATCTAAGCTGTCAGCCACGAAGAAAACATCCGTTCTGAGAGCAATGACAGCAGCGGTGCTAAATACGAAGCAGAACGAGTAAAGTGGACAGATCTTCGTTTTCAGAGTCGAATCGCTTGTCCGCAATCAAATCACGTCTCGTAAGAAGATCATCAGGTATTCACTGGATAAGTGCAAGTAATCAGCAAAAAGTAACAGCTGGGAAGTCACCGGAAACAAACAGCAACAGCTGCACTGGACGCGCGTCAAACTTTTTTTCTCTCCTAAGAGAGCTTTCACACGGAGTGTTTTTGGTGCGTTTTTTTGTGCTCAAATTTATAGTATTAATTGCCGCTTCTTTCTGCTCAAAAAATGCATCAAAAACGCAGATGAATTTCTCATGCATTTTTAGATGCAATTTTTGTGCAGAAGGGCACAGCAATTAATACGTTACATTTCAGCACAAAAAAACGCATCAAAAACACACCAAAACAACGCTCCGTGTGAAAGCACCCTAATATAGGTTAGTATTTGCACCAAAGAATTGAAGCAAGGATTTTACTAATTCAGCCCTTGTTTGTAGTTTTACTTTTAAGAATGACTTTGCATTTAATTGGAAATTAAAGGGGTTTTCTCACCATACACTTTGATGGTATATTGCACTCATCTTGGGAACGGGCCCCTGAAAAAAGTTACAGAGCCAACTGGAGAGCTGGCCCTGCTTGTGCAGTTACTTTCCATTCTGTTCTATGGAAGTTCAAAGTATAGGCGAGTGGAATTTTCAGCTCTGCACTCCCATAGAACAGAATGGAGAGCCATGCGCAAGCCTGACCGGTTCTTCATTCTGTTCTATGGGAGTTCTCAGTATAGGTGAGTGGAATTTTCAGCTCTGCACTCCCATAGAACAGGATGGAAAGCCATGCACAAGCCTGATCGGTTCTTCATTCTGTTCTATGGGAGTTCCCAGTATACGTGAGGATTTTTCAGCACTGCACTCCCATAGAACAGAATGGAGAGTCATGCACAAGCCTGACCGGTTCTTCATTCTGTTCTATGGGAGTTCCCAGTACAGCGATCAGTGCGTTCGACTCTGCCCAGAACTCCCATAGAACCGAATGGAGAGCCATGCATAAGCGTAACCGGTTTCAGTCTGCCATGTCTTTCAGGAGCGTCCAGTTTGGTCACTATCAAGGACTATGATGTCAGATCCTAGCGATATGCCATCATTTTCCATCGTGGTGAAAGTGTGGCTCAAGCACAAAGATTCCTCCAGTTGAAATGCTTTACAAAAGAACTTCATTGCTGAGACTGTGGGAAAACGCTGAATCTATTAGAAACTTTTAAGAGGTTTCACATTGGGGAGAACTTTTCTAAAGTTCTAGAGAACTAAAACTGCATTAAAAGGGTAATATGATCAACGCATTTACTACATACCCTGTTTCCCCGAAAATAAGACAGTGTCTTATATTAATTTTTGCTCCTAAAGACGAGCTAAGACTTCTTTTTAAGGGATGTTTATTTTCTATGAACAAGAATTCACATTTATTGTTGAACCAAACATCAACCTGTATTAATATCCTGCAGTGATTTCATCACGAACATCAGCAAAAGCAGCCAAACTCTGAATTGCATCAAAAAAATGCACTACGTCTTATTTTCGGGGGGGATGCCTTATTTTCGGGGAACCGGGGTCTGTTCTTCCTCATAACCGAGTGCAGAGTTTATGAATAGACTGCTACATTTGCAGTCAACTAACTCCTGAGGAAGTTTGTCCACTGAGTCAGCCAGGTAAGTGCTATTTTACCTCTCTATTATGAACAAACTGTTATGTTGGCTTTTCCACCTTTTCCACCTTCCACTTCAGACAAAAAGAGCATCATTATTTCTGACCATCATTTTCTTTTCCGGTAAGTGGCATTTTATCTCTCTATTTTGGATGAGATGAAGCATTCACATTTTGTTTTTAGCTCCTGTATATGGTATCTGTTGGGATACTGCAAAAATTTATCCCGATGGATACCGTGGTAGTGCCACGACAGGCCCATAGACTTTAATCAGGCAAATGTAGTTTTAATAACTATTAGTACATGGTTTTTTGCATCGGACAGAAATGATACACATTCACTAAATAGGACAGGATGTCTGGCTATAAATAGGAGCTGTATCTGGCATGAGATGAGGCTTTTAGTGAGGGAGAAAAAAAAATTAGAAAATAATGTTGCCCAGATGCATTGTTTGCTTCTGAGTGACTGTTATCTTTGATGTAAATACACAGGTATATGCTCTTCCAACCTGACAGGATAGCACAAGACTCTCTGGTCAGTAACGCTAAAATGTTAAAGTTTTCCAGCAGAAAGATAATATCACAGACTCAAAAGCAAGCTCCATCCTGATGATAAGACACAGCAGGTAGTGACTGCACCATCCCAGCCACTGTTAGAGCAGACAGAGGTGGGGGAGAACCAACGGAAGCTTACGCACTCAAGCAGAAGATAAAAACTGTTCTAACTCTAAAAGAAAGCAGAATCACAACACCAGTGTATTTTGCAATAATCTTCATTAACCTCTGCCTATATGATTAATGCAAATCAATAAAAATGGGAATACTCCTTTAATGCAATTTTTGCCAATTCTATGGATGTAGCAAAGTTTAACTTGATGCCGATCTCACAGCTTTCCATGAGATCTTCTCTTAGATCACAACAACATCCATTGAAAAAGTTGAAATAAATTCCTATGCTGTGATATCTTGGAGCGTTACTATTCAAGTTTATCTTTGTTCAGTGAATCAAAAAGAATAAATGCAAATCAAAACTGAATGATTCCTTTAATCAATTATTCGCCAATTCTATGGATTTTATGTATAACTTATACCTTCCCTTTAGCACTATTATCCGAAGTGAAATAATTTTTGCTGTTTGAAAGCAAGTTTTCCCCTTCATCCCATTCTCATGTCTTCTGTAAAGCCTCAAAAGCTGGAACAAAGGCATGTGGCTTTAAAGTTAACATACACTATATAAAAAGACACATATGCATGTTTCTCTCACTATCTGATGAGAGAGAGAGCACGAGAGAGAGATAATTATTTAAGACATTTTTATTACTATCTGCAAAGTCAGAAGTATCCATACACTGGGATCACTCTGCCTTTAAACAATTTGGGACTGCCCATATGATGAGGTCATGTCTTTGGAAGCTTCTGATAGGTTTATTGGCAACATCTGAATTAACTAGACACATCTGTGGATGAATTTTATTGCACGCCAGAAACACACTGCTTCTGTGTGTAACATCATGGGAAAGTCTAAAGAAATCAGACAAGATATCAGAAGAGAATTGTGTGCAATAAAATACAATCCTTGGGTGCAATTTCCTGATACCTGAAGGTGCCTCTTTCATCTGTACAAACAATCATACGAAAGTACAAACAAGATGGGAATATCCAGCCATCATACCGCTCAGAAGGGAAATGGGTTCTGTGTCTCAAAGATGAACATGCTTTGATCCGACATGTGCATATCAACCCAAGAACAAAAGCAAAAGACCTTGTGAGATGCTGGTAAGATTGTGTCATTGTCCGCAGTGAAACGAGTACTGTGTCAACATGGGCATAAAGACCGCTCTGCCAAGAAGAAGCCATTACACCAAAAGAAACATATAAAAGCCAGACTAATGTTTGTAAATGCACAGGAACGAAGATCTACATTTTTGGAGACAAGTCCTGTGATCTGACGAAACTGATCTGTGATCTGAAACTGTGATCTGACTAAAATTTAACTGTTTGGCCATAGTGACCACTGTGAAGTTTGGAGGAAAAAGGGAGAAGCTTGGAATCCTAAGAACAACATCACATCTGTGAAAAACGGTGGCAGCAGCATCAGGTTGTGTGGTTGTTTTGCTGCAGGAGGGACTGGTTCACTACACAAAATAGATGCCATAATGAGAAAAGAAGAATATGTGGCAATACTGAAGCAACATCTCAAGACATCAGCCAGGAAGTTAAAGCTTGGGTGGAATTGGGTCTTCTAAATGAACAATTACCCGAAGCTACTGCTAAACTGATTACAAGAATAACCAAGTCAATGTTTTAGAGCGGCCATCACAAAGCCCTGATCTCAATCCTATTGAAAATTTATGGGCAAAGCTGTAAAGGCAGGTGTAAGCAAGGCGACCTACAAACATGGCTCAATTACCCCAGTTCTGTGAGGAGGAATGGCCCAAAATTCCTACGAACTATTGTGAGAACTGACGCTTGTGGAGGGAAATCCAAAATGTTTGACCCAAGTCCTACAGTTTAAGGGCAATGCCCCCAAATACTAATGAAATGTAAACTTATGATTTTGCAGAACGTAATAAAAACGCCTTAAATTCTCTCTCATTATTCTGGCATTTGGCAAATAAAAATAATTTTGGTTCCTAATTGACCTAAAAACGGGGAAGGTTTATTCTGATTTCATCTCAGATACTGAGAAAAACATGTGTATGAGTCTTTTTATATAGTGGATGGAAACTTCTGGTTTCAACTGTATATCTCCAAAAAACACACACACATATACACGCATAGTAATGTTAAGTTATTATGGTTTCAGAAACAACAGTTTTAGAAGACCTACATTCTTCCAGTTATTTTGGCTGTATCAGTTCTAGTATAGCAAACAAGAGTTTTTAACCACAAACGCAACAATACTCAGAATTCCTTATATTCATTAAAGGGCTTTTTTTAGGGAAGACATCAAGGACAGCAGCTCTGCAACAAAGCAAAGCAAATTATGGTTTGAAATTGGAAGCAAACTGTTCCTATAGGGGTCTCAACTTTTGGAGAGGACTTTCAAACCCTCGGATTCTACAGAACCAGTGTTGGAACAGAGTGCATTTCAACACCTTCTTGGGCAAGACTTGAACAGTTTTGCTCTTCAGAACAGAGCACATAGACATCATAATGGCAAGAGAATGGCTATGAACAAAAGAAGACAGAGACACAGTTATATCCCCTTGAAGTGTAAGTATGTCCTATAAAGAAATTGCAAAGAAAGCCAAGGTGGCAGTCAGTACAGTTTTCTATACCATCAAAAGACACTATGGATGTGGAAATTGGAGAAAACTGACAGGAAGCGGTCTGCTAGAGCAAAGGCCACTACAAAATAAGTTTTTGAGAGTCAATAAGATGCATGATTGGTGCCTTGTGGCTCAAAATCTTCAAGCACAGCTTAATGCAGCCAAAAGTTATCACGTTTTTATTTCAGCTGTGAAGAGAAGACTTCTATCTGTAGGTTTGACAGGTTAAGAGTGCAAAATTTAAAAAAATTAGACTGGATCAAGCAGCACGTCCAATGGACTATTAAAGAGTTGAAGGTCTTGTGGACTGATGAATCAGAATTTGATATCTTTGGGACAGCACGCAGGGGTTTTGTACGTCCTCGTGTAGGTGAAGCATGAAGGAGGAAGTATGATGGTCTGGGGCTGTTTTACTGGATCCAGGAGTTGGCAATTTACACAGGGTGACTAGGATACCGGACAAAGAGGGCTACCACAGTGCCATGCAATACCCTCTGGTGTACGCCTAGTGGGTCAGGGGCTCAAATTACAGCAAGACAACAATCCAAAGCCTACTTTTGGGTTATGTAAGATATACCCAAGATGACAAGAAGCAGCCGGTAGGCTTCAAAGAATGCAGGGGCCTGCAAAGCCTCCAGATTGTCATAGAAGGGTGAAAGCAAAGCAACCTAGAAGTGGAACACATTAGTGGGAACTTCTGCAAAAATAATGGGAAAAAAATTCTCAATATCATCTGAATGCAAATATAAAAAGAAGGTCTCGATTGTGTAAAGCGGTTTCATCAGCGAGAGGTGGCTAAACTTTGTTTTAAATATTAAATATAAGTGAATCCATTATTTTTACCTTCACTTGTTTATTTCTTCTTTATTTTAAAGAACAGTCTATACATTAAACTGTTTAAATATCAATAAATACTGGAAGAATTGAGGTGTTCTAAAACTTTTGGTGGTGCACATACAGTGGGTTGCGAAAGTATTCACACCCCTTGATCTTTTTCTCATTTTTAAAGGTTACAGCCAAAAACGTAAATGTATTTGATTGCTTTTTCCTGTGATATGTGATAGAGCAACACAAAGCAGCCAGTATTTGAGAAGTGAAAAGAAATTGATATTAAAATGAATTAAATAACTGAAAATTGTGGCGTGCATATGTATTCAGCCCCCGGAGTCAATACTCTGTAGGACCATCTTTATCTACAATGACAGCTGCAGTCTGTTGGGGAGATATCTACAACTTTTTACATCTAAAGGCTGGGATTAAATTCTTCTTTGCAGAACTGCTCGCACTCAGCCAGATTGTTTGGGGAACTTTTGTGAACAGTAATTTTCAAGTCCTGCCACAAGTTCTCAATGGGATTTAGACCATTTTAACACATTAATCTGTTTTGATGTAAACCCTTCCATTGCAGCCTTGCCTGTATGTTTAGGGCCGCTCTCCTGCTAAAAGGTGAACCTACACCCCAGGCTCAAGTCTTTTGCAGCCTCTAACAGGTTTTCCTCCAGGATTGCCCTGTACTTAGCTCCATCCATCTTCCCATCAACTCCAAGCCGTTTCCTAGTCCCTGCTGAAGTAAAGCCTCCCCCTAGAATGATCTTGCCCCCAACATGCCTCACAGTAGGGATGGTGTGTTCAGGCTGATACAGTGCAATGCTTTCTCCACACATAGCATTTGGAATTTTAGTCTTATCTGACCAGAGCACCTTCTTCCACATGTTCTCTGTGTCCCCTACATAGCTTTTTGCAAATGGGACTTCTTATGGCTTTCAAAAAGGGCTCTCTTCTTGCTACTCTTCCATAAAGGCAGGATTTGTGGAGGACACGACTTATAGTCCTCCTGTGGACAGACTCTCTGCCCTAAGCTGTGGATTTCTGCAGCTCCTCCAGTCCCTGGGCCTCTCGGCTGTTTCTCTTATTAGTGCTCTCCGTGTCTGGGCTGTCAGAATAGGTGGACGGCCATGGCTTGGTAGATTAGCAGTTGTGCCACACACCTTACATTTACAGACGATGGATTAAACAGTGCTCCATTGAATCAGCTTGGCCTATTTTTTTTTCTTTTTTTTAAACCTTATCCTTTAATACACTTTGCCACAACTTCATCCCTGAGATGCCTGTTGTGTTCCTTGGTTTTTATGATGCTGTTTGTTT
This sequence comes from Phyllomedusa bahiana, assembly GCA_025379985.1. Taxonomy (NCBI): domain Eukaryota; kingdom Metazoa; phylum Chordata; class Amphibia; order Anura; family Hylidae; genus Phyllomedusa; species Phyllomedusa bahiana. The sequence continues at coordinate 74,752 of JAODAL010009428.1, read as the reverse complement.
ACTCTTTGTTCTCTTAAATCTCCGAGACCTTCACAGAACAGTTGCAGTTAAACTGAGAACAAATTACGTACAGATGTACTCTATTTACTAATTAGGTGACTTCTAAAGGCAATTGGTTACACTCGATCTTATTTAGGAGTATCAGAATACAGGGTACAGAGTACAGAGTACAGAGTATCAGAATACATATGCATGCCACACTTTCAAAAAGGGCTCTCTTCTTGCTACTCTTCTATAAAAGGCCAGATTTGTGGAGGACACAACTTCTAGTCCTCCTGTGGACAGACTCTCCCTCCTAAGCTGTGGATTTCTGCAGCTCTTCCAGGGTGACGCTGGGCCTCTTGGCTGTTTCTCTTATTAGTGCCTTCCATGTCTGGGCTGTCAGATTAGGTGGACGGCCATGGCTTGGTTGATTAGCAGTTGTGCCACACGCCTTCCATTTGCAGATGATGGATTGAACAGTGATCCATTAGATGTTCAGAACTTGGGCTATTTTTTTCTTTTTAAACATTACCCTGTAATACACTTTGCCACAACTTCATCCCTGAGATGCCTGTTTTGTTCCTTGGTTTTCATGATGCTGTTTGTTTACTCTTTCTTTTCTTAAACCTCTGAGACCTTCACAGAACAGTTGCAGTTATATTGAGAACAAATTACTTACAGATGTACTCTATTTACTAATTAGATGACCTCTAAAGCAGTGGTCTTAAACTGCGGCCCTCCAGCTGTTGGGAAACTACAACTCCCATCATGCCCACTGTTATAGATTATATAAATGCATGATGGGAGTTGTAGTTTCCCAACAGCTGGAGGGCCGCAGTTTGAGACCACTGCTCTAAAGGCAATTGGTTACACTGGATTTTATTTAGGAGTATCATGGTACAGGGGGGCTGAAAACATATGCACGCCATACTTTTCAGTTTTTTCATTGGCAAACATTTGGAAAAGCACGTATCATTTACTTTTGCACTCCACAAATACTTGCTACTTTCACATAACATATCAATAGAAAACATTTAAAGTTTGTGGCTGTAATGTTTAGAAATGAAGAACTGTTCAAGGGGTAGGGATAATTTTGGAACCCACTGTATATGGGGCCCACTAATTATCATAGTGTTTGTTATCAAATGAAGACGTCGGTGGATAAAATTGTTCAATTTTCTTTGGTAATTACAAAGAAAACAAACACGATCCTTACCAAGAGCAGATGACACATCCTTAGATATTTATGTAATTGTAACACTGGATATAGAGTTTCCTGTAAAATACTGGACTAACAAGAGGAGAAATGTTCGTTAGCGTGCGGCATATTGTCTCCATTTATGAGTTTCTCATTAAGTTCTAATTTCTTCTCCTCGCTCCCTCTTCTCCTTCGTTTTATACGTTCTCTTAGGATGTCGGCCACTGGCTCATTTTATGTTTAAATTTGCTCGGTTATGGGAAAAAGTTAAAACTTCTTAATAACATGAAGTCCCATCTGGTTGCCACATGCCGAGTTATAAAAGCAGCCTCATCTATACAGCTGTGTAATTCCCACTGCTTTCTCTGTGCTAGTGAGGAACGCTGCAATTGTAACATTTTGCCAGAATCAGGAAGAGAGAACGTCTTGTGATTAGGGTGGGCAACAAAATGTGCGTGTGTGGGGGGAAGAGGGGTAAACATTTCTTATTGTTTCTTTCCTTTGATTTTGTCTTTTTTTAATTACAAGCAGTTTGTGGATAAACGGTCGGGTCATTGTTTAAGTCCCATTTTTATGTTAAACACATTTTTTTAGGAATTTTTGGTTGTTTTTTTTTTAAATTTTTCATATCACTTTCAATATTTTTTAAAAAGTCTTGCAGTTTTAACTTTGGCCACTAGGCCTTGTTTGCACTGCTTTAACAGCAGTCAGAGAGATGCTTTACAGCAGCTTCATGCACATAGGAGACTTAAGACTGACGCGGTCCCATTGACTTCTATAGGAGAGTTTTCTAGTCATGCTCTGTGACCTGGGAAGAAATCCGTGTGCAGGGAGGGGAGAGGGTGAACTGTGACTATCTCTTCTTGTGACTGGTGGATCCTGTGTTACTTATTCACACTGGTGTCTCCTTTCAGTTTGACCCTGTTTGTGCTGATAATGAGCAGACAACTGAGAATCTTTCTGTACAGAACAGGAAGTGTCAGACAATTATTAGGCCTAGTGGCCAAAGTGAAAACTGCAAGACTTAAGAATTAATAAAAAAAAAATATTGAACGTGATATGGAAAATTAAAAAAAAATATATAACCAAAAATTCTTAAAAAATGTGTTGAACATAAAATTGTGAGTTAAACAATACGTCATTTTTGATGACACATTCCCTTTAACACTAAGCACGCAAGGAAAATGGTCCTTACAGAGGAGAGCAGGAGGAGCTGAGCAGATTGATATATAGTTGTGTGGGGAAAAAATTAGAAGAATTTCTCTCTTATTCATGTAAATCCAGTTAAGGAGTCCAGTGGGTGGTCTTATCAATGATTGACACCTGCCTCTATAGGAACATTTATACATGGCTGTCAATTACAGATAACCCTGCTTATTCTGGGTTAAGGAGTCCAGTAGGCAATCTTATCAATGATTGACAGCTGTCTCTGTAGGAACATTCATACATGGCTGTAAATTATGGATAACACTGCTTATTCTGGGTTAAGGAGTCCAGTAGGCGGTCTTCTCATAAATTGACACCTGTCTCTGTAGGAACACTCATACATGGCTGTCAATTACGGATAACACTGCTTATTCTGGGTTAAGGAGTCCAGTAGGCGGTCTTCTCATAGATTGATAAATCCTGAGAGCATTTAACAGACTTATACATAAAACTACCGAGTCAAATTACGGACAGAATGTATCCTAAACCTCACTACTGTAGGGATCAGTCCCAAAAGACATGAGACAAGCAACAATGTTGGTGCAAATTAAATAGGGGGTCTTTGTTTTTGTCGCATGTTGAACACAAAACCAAACAAAAGGCTTGCTTCAGCTGGCACACCAGTGCCCAGAGGACAGTCCTTAGCAGCGACACATCTATACAGCGGATATGGCACAGCTCCTGCCGCCCACACGGAGGCTCTAACCTGTCCTGCTCATTGCAGGGCACAGGGCAGCTCCTGCAAATCTCCTTATTCCTCAGCAGATATAAACATACAACCACAGAGCAAGTGGCAATAAGACTGGCAGCCTCACCCCAGCTCACCGGTCCTACCAGGCTTACATAGCCAACAAATCTGGCGGGAGTGGAAGTCCACGCAGCTCATTGACCACTTGGGTAAAAACCAGCCTGGCTCAACTGCAAAAGCAGCTAAACTAAAGGACAAAACAGGTGCCAGTCGCCTATTGCTGCTTACACCCAATAGATAAATGGCTTTTACCTCCCTGAGGCCAAGCATCTCAGTGCTCATATCTTCCACCCGGTCCCTTATGCCCTGCTACACTACCTGCCACTTTATTCTATGCTATCCTCAGATAGAGGAGCATAAGAGACTATAGAAAGCGGCTTTAAAGGGTTGTCTCACTACAAGGATTGCTTTTTATGTCACTCTAAAGTCACTTTGCAATATATGTCCATTACCAGCGTCCTACCTATTCCTAGATATCCCCTCTTGTATGGGCTGCATCAGCTCCTCAGGTCACTATAGCTACAGACCTGTTCAATCTTTCCTGATAGGCTGCCAGCACTGGTTTCTATAGCTACAGACCTGTTTGATCTCTCCTGATAGGCTGCAAGTACTGGTTGCTATAGCTACAGACCTGTTCGATCTCTCATGATAGGCTGCAGTACTGGTTGCTATAGCTACAGACCTGTTTGATCTCTCCTGATAGGCTGCAGTACTGGTTGCTATAGCTACAGACCTGTTCAATCTCTCTTTATAGGCTGCAAGTACTGGTTGCTATAGCTACAGACCTGTTCAATCTCTCCTGATAGGCTACCAGCGATGGTCAACATAGCTACAGACCTGTTTTATCTCTCCTGATAGACTGCCAGCACTGGTTGCTATAGCTACAGACCTGTTTGATCTCTCCTGATAGGCTGCCAGCACTGGTTGCTATAGCTACAGACCTGTTCAATCTCTCTTGATAGGCTGCCAGTACTGATTGCTATAGCTACAGACCTGTTTGATCTCTCCTGATAGGCTGCCAGTACTGATTGCTATAGCTACAGACCTGTTTGATCTCTCCTGATAGGCTACCAGCGATGGTCAATATAGCTACAGACCTGTTCAATATCTCCTGATCGGCTGCCAGCACTGGTCGCTATAGCTACAGACCTGTTTGATCTATCCTGATAGGCTGCCAGCGCCGGTTGCTATAGCTACAGACCTGGCTTCTACTGTAGCCTAGTAGAAGCCAGTAAACACGCCCCTGAATTCAAAATGAAATCAAGAAAACAGGACTGAGGTGAGAGGAATTAATGTAGTGAGACAACCCCTTTAAAAGACAACAAACAAATTCTGTTCTGACTCATATTCTGATTAAAATCGAGAACCATCTAAAAAAAAAATCTCATCTTTGTCTACCAAGGAGATTAGGCAATTGTGCTTGGCTGTGAGACAACTAGCTGCAGAAGGAGCCTCTCCCCCACTACTCTATCTGTAATAGGAGACAAAATTGTTAGACCCTACCCCATTGGCTAAACCATTTCCTTTCAGTCATTTACCACCCAATATGTAAAGATCAGGGACAAGTCAGCTGTGAAATGGAGCCGTGTCATAGATCAGTTTTTTTCCAAAAATGTCCTTCTCCAAACAGGACAAATGTGGTGTGAAAACAAAAAAAAAACAAAATCTATAAGCTTTAAAACCTGATTTCTGATTAGAAATTTATAGTAACAGTCCCTATAAGCTTTAGGCCTTCCCAGGGCTGTCATGATTAATTTTAACGCCCCACACAGTCGAAGCGTCTGGGCTCCACACTTATCACCAATTTCTAATCTTGCACCTTATGAGGGGGCCCCTTTATTTTAAAAAAAAAAATAATCAGGGCTTCTTACAGGAATACTGCAAAAACTGCCCTGATGGCACCACTGTGCCATTAGCCAAAACAACTCCCGGCACATAAGGCAAAGATGGATGCTCCGAAGGAGGGCAAAAGTGTCCTCTTTGCCCCTACACTGGTATTCTTTTTAAGAACTGCAGGATATTGCAGTTTGTCTTGTTTTTTTCTGTGTTTTCATACAATTCAAAAAATTACATACTGCCTGGTCTAATTTTCTTTTACAATGTTGGTCTATAAGTAACATGAGCAGCTACACGGCTTACAGTTGTATATGTACGTCTAAAGGCATTATGGGAAAGGAGCTGAGAAGCTCAAGCGCCCTCTATTGGATGTAACAAATCCTCAATTTGCTTTTGACCCACTGGGTCTTTGGAAAGCAAAAGGGATATTTAGCCAAGTCAGCATCATCCATCTGTAGACAGCCGTTTCGGGGTGATTGCCCATTGTCAGTACAGAGCAGAGCGATGCTGGCTTGGCTGAGTGGGAGGCAATGAGTGGCTCAGAGAGTGCGCTTACGCTTCTCAGCTCCTTTCCCATAATGCCTTGTGATATGCAGATGCTTCATTGAGTGCAAAAGGCAATTTCGAATCTCCACACGCCTACATAGGCGCTCTCCCTAAGGAGAGTTCTTCCCTTTCTGAGCCACTCATTGCCTCCCACTCAGCCAAGCCAGCATCGCTCTGCTCTGTACTGACGAGGGGCAGTCACCCCAAAACGGCTGTATACACATGGGTGATGCTGGCTTGACTAAATATCCCTTTTTGCTTTCCAAAGACCCAGTGGGTCAAAAGCAAATTGAGGATTTGTTACATCCAACAGAGGGCACTTGAGCTTCTCAGCTCCTTTCACATAATGCCTTGTGATATGCAAATGTTTCGTGGAGTGCAAAAGGCTATTTCCAATCTCCACACGCCTATATAGGCGCTCTCCCTAAGGAGAGATCTCCCCTTTCTATGTACGTCTAAGTGAGGGGTATTTCCTGACACATATGACAAATAGATGCGGTCATCTCAATGTAAAAAAAAGTCTTTAAGTGCATTTTGTTTTTGAACAGATTTTCTCCCTTCTATTTCATTTTTCCTCTTCTTCAGCTTTTTTTTCCCCAAATTTTTCTTGTGGCGCCAGAGCTTATAATTTAGTGATTATATTTTATGTTAACTTTTTTTTCTCTTCCATGTTGGCAGGGAGAAACTACAGTATTACACAATTTTACTAAAACTGCTGGCTTTTGTTCTCATTCAGTGTGCTACAACAATGGAAGGCATTCCCCCTGCAATAGGATTGATGTAAAAGCTAATTCATGGAATAAAATCAAATTCTAAATCCAAAAATCTATAAAAATTTGATCCACTCTAAAATCCAAACATAGAGCTGGAATCAGAGCCAAAACCAGAACATCCTTGAAAAATAGAACCTGAGACCATTTTAATTTTGGAAGGTTGTAGAAATCTTTATAAACACAAATCCGTTCTCCATTTTTTTTCCCACTACAGATAGAGACTTAAAGGGGTTTTCTGAGGATCTTGAGGAGGAGCCATTCATTGTATGATTAACTGAGTAGAGATCTCTAGGACGGCCACAATTAAAAGAAGTGGTAGTGGTTCCACAGCAATGGCCGTAATAACGCTTATGTATGTGTGGCTGTGTCTAGTACTTCAGTTCGACCTATTGAAGTGAATGGGGCTAAGTTGCAGTATCTGACTAGACCACATGCATATGGATGTCACTGTGCTAGGCAGTGTCAGACTGGAGCCGACTCTAGGGGCCCCACCAGTGGAGCAGACTGTGGGGGGCCCCGCCAGTGGAGGCAATTCTGGGGGGCCCCGCCAGTGGAGGCAATTCTGGGGGGCCCCGCCAGTGGAGGCAATTCTGGGGGGCCCCGCCAGTGGAGGCAATTCTGGGGGCACAACCAGTGGAGCCGATTCTGGGGGCACCACCAGTGGAGCCGATTCCGGGGGCACAACCAGTGGAGCAGACTCTGGGGGCACCACCAGTGGAGCCGACTCTGGGGGCACCACCAGTGGAGCCAATTTTGGGGGCACCACCAGGGGAGCCGATTCGGGGGAAACCCCCAGTGGAGCCATTCCGGGGGAAAAAACCAGTGAGAGACTCTGGGGGCACCACCAGTGGAGCCGACTCTGGGGGCACCACCAGTGGAGCCAATTTTGGGGGCACCACCAGGGGAGCCGATTCTGTGGGCACCACCAGTGGAGCCGATTTCGGGGGCACCAACCTACAGCTA